>VURO01029822.1:0-10206 GCA_015108175.1 Pelvicachromis taeniatus | reverse complement strand
TGGAGCTTTCAGGCTCTTGGCTGGAGGACTCAAAGTCTGGGGCATTAACCACAGGACCACTTTCATCAGCTTCCTCTCTTGGAGGGCTCCTGGATCCCTCAGGTTCTGGGATGATGGGTATGAACTCTTGGACATCATCATCAGATTCACTTTCATCGTCATCAGTTTCACTGTCAGAATCAGTGTCACTTTCCCAGACCCACCACATTACATCAGCTTCCTGGGGAAGATTAATGTTCACGTTGACTGCTGGCAGAGGAGGACCTTGGTGGTTCCAGGGATCTTCTGCTAAACCAGCCTGGTTGTTTTCCATGCCAACTGCTGGAACAGGTAGTGCGTCATTGTTCCTGGCACCTTCTGGTACCACTGCTGGATTAATACCAGCTTGAGCAAGGAGGTCTTCTGGTTCCTCTGCCTCAATTCTCCCAATCCGTAAAATTAAATAAAAAATTTCAAACGCAATTTCCACGTTATCTTCACCAAACAGACCATCCATTATTCTAGCCCGTAAGGCTTCCATCGCGGGACGCACTAGATTGTTCTGTAGATAGCGCTCCACTAAATGAAGCAGAGGGATAAATCTTCGCACGTCGAGAGACTCGTTGATCGCACTGTCTCTGTGATCCATTTTAAATATACTTAAATTCACTGTTGAAAAGGATTTCCTTCTGTAACTATAAACACCCGAAGTGTCTGTAGACGAATCTCTAATCTGAGCTTCTATTTAAGGGTTCTGCTGGTTAAATTTATGACGTCGGATTCAAATGTGACGTCAGTGTTTTGACCGTGGACTTCAGTTGCATCTGACGTCATAAAGGACGTCGGGTTCAACTGTGACTTCAAAGCATAAATAAATACATTTATTTATTTTATATATTATAAATAATATTTATTATTTATTTAGTGTCACTGGAAAACCAAGCGAACACAAATTACACATTTCATACAAAGGAGATTTTTTTGGCAAATACCGGAGAAAATCACAGTTTGGCAGACGGTCTGAGAAACTGGTGTTTGCTAACAAGCTAAAGAAATTCAACAATGGGCATAAGACGCTTTTTCAAAGGAAAAGTGGGAGAGACGCAGGTGAGGCGAGACAGGTAGAGGAACTGTCTCCTGTTGCTGCACAGTCGCCATCACTTGTTTTACGCTGTGTGTGTTTATGTATTATGTACATTTTCTAAGAGAAAGTGAGAACAGACTTCAAAGTAAATGTGTCACGATCCTGGGTCACGTGACCCCGCGGTTTCAGTTTCTTGTGTTTTTGTCATGTTGTATTATTAGTCTTCTTTGTTATTTCTAGGGAGTATTGTGTGCCAGTGTTGTTCTGTTTAGTTTTGGTTATTACATTTCCCCTTGTGTCTATGCCGTCTGTGTCTTCTTTTGTGCGTCCGTGTTTATATTGTGGTGAGTTTTTGTGCCTGGTTTCCCCTCCTTGTTTTATTCCATCATGTTTCTTTAAAAAAAAAAAAACTTTATTGAATTTATACACATTACATACAAATTACACATACAATATTACAAATATATTATTTATCAGAGAAAATGGGGAGACACATAAATAAAATCACGCGCTAGAAGATATACCACACTTATTACAATTTACAATGTCAATACATCCCACGGAAAACTTTTCCCAAGTTTTAGCTCTATTGTTCTTCTCCGTATATCTGTAATGATGTGTTTACTTACAACATCACTACTTGTCATCTTTTGTTCTATCACTCCTTTAGCACTGGTTTTCCAAATATACGCACATTATCAACCAAAAGAATCTCCTTTTATCATCACACATTTTTTCTTTAAACAATCCATATTTCACCGCTTTAATATTAACATCAACATCATACCCAACTTCTGTCATCTTCTGTTTCCCCATCCCGTCATGTCCGCTCTCTCTCTCTCTCTCTCTCTCTCTCTCTCTCAGCGTCTCCCTCATACTGTGTGTTTCCTTGTGTGCTTCTCCGTATGTTTAGTTTTGTGTCCTTTCCCTGCCTAAACACGGCCACTCCATGACAGAAGATCGCGACCACTACATGGACCCAACACACTTTCAGCTGCACGAGCGTCAGGAGGCTGCCTTCGTCCAGCTAGAGGAAGAGCTCCGCTGGAAACCGTGGCGCACTCCTGACTATGGGCGCATTTTCAGCGGGACTCCGATATGCGCAATTTTGGAAACCCCTAAATATGGAAACCCCTATTTTTTTCTTTTGTTGTTGTTGTTGTTGTTGTTTGTTTGTTTTTACATCAGGTTCAATTTGGCCTATTGTCTGCAGGAAAAGAAGATCCTTCCCTTTAAATCCCTACCGTGAACTTCACCCTCTCCTCCAAGACCTCGTGGCCAAGCAGTGTCGGAGTAATGAGTTTCTCCAGCCAGCTCTCCCCATAGCTCCTTTCACCTCTGTGCTGTCTGGATGGCCCATCTGTCAGGCCTCTTCTGGGTCTCCCACAAGTTTCATCTACAGTAGGATCTACAGTGGGACCATCTCCTCTTTCAGGAGGTGAGGGCTCACCGTTTGCAGATGAAGAGTCAATATGTATGGGAGAAGCTATTTTACAACAGGACCTGCTCACGCTGATCCAGTCCACTGGAAAAGGTACTGGAGTAAATGGAATAGCCATCTGTGGTGTTCTTAGTGATGTACTGTGAACAAGCACACATTAGAATAAAGGCAGGGGGAACCACATGGACATGCACAGAGAGCATGGTGTATTTACAGTGGATCAGGGCAAACACTTCCAGTGAGTCAGAGCGGGTGAAGGAAATACAGCACAGGGTTTTATAGAATCAAGCTTTGTTTCCCACATGATCTGTGCAGGGATTGTCTCACTCCATACTCTTGCTGGCTCATCAAAAACACAAGGCAGTTTGTGTGACATCCACGTTAGCAGTATCATGGTACCTGATTTGTTGAAAGCCTGTTCTGGTTTCAGATTACAGAGGGACACAGAGTCATGTGCTTTATGGTGTGTCTCATCCAACAACACGCAAAGGGCGTTTCAGTAAATCCCAACAACACACTTGTAAAAAGTCAAATTTAATACAAAAATATCTAAAATTTCAAAAAATTTACACTAGCTGTGACTTACCAACAGGCCTAAATATCACATAAACTGAAATATGGAGCGATCGAAGCATAAACACCTAAAAAAAAAACATGTAAAAAATAAGTAATAAAGTTTATCGAAACATCATACATCTCACTGTCTCATTTGAACAGTTTGTATAAGATCCTCTGAAATTGTGTGCTATCATGATTTCTAAAATAACACTGAAAAACTTAAATTCATACTGCTACTGAAAAGAGAAAGTGCTTACAATCACATGACATTAACATCGTATTTTGACACGTCTACAGCATCGACATATCTGTAGGAAAGCCCCTGTTTTGGGGGGATTCCCGCTGCTAAAAGTCCCAATATTAGTACTTGGGTTCATGCTGCAGGAGGCGGATCTTTGTTTCAGCGAAACTGAAACTAAATATGAGTTGAAGTCTCATTTATGATTTATGGCATTTTAACAGCGTTCCTTCTCAGTGTTTTTCCTAGCCTTACCTCGCTGTTATCCATATTTGCATTGGGTTTCTGAATGCGGGTCAACTGTCTGAAGTTCTCCAAACCTACACTCATGAACGCATCTCGTAAAAGCCGGAAGCGTGTCGTCATTAGCAACAACAAACGCACCTGCTTAAATGAGCGCGGAGCTCAGAGGCGCTCTTCTTGTTGTTGTTTCGCTTTGTGTCCTGCGCACATTTAGCTGTACTCGCTGGGTGAACGACAGCTGTCGTCGGCCAGCGGACTCGCTGTTTATCGGCTGCTGTGTTTTTTCCTGCTCTCCTCCTCCTCTGCAACATTAATGTTAGCTTAGCATGATAGCAGTCGGCTACGTTTTGGCATGCATGTGAATGGGAGCGCAGTTCCTCTTTGCGTTTACCAAAAGAGGTAGTTCTGCCTTTATTGGCCAATTCCGTGAAAGATAAATCCCCAGAGACTTCGCGTAAGGCATTCAGATACTGCCATGGAGCCAACTGTGGGCTGTTTGGACATCGGCAGCCTGACCAGCACCTTGCCGGTGATCCCCCAGAATAAACTGACGGACCTGTACTACTTGAGCGGAGGAGGCTTTGGCACCGTGTTCAAGGGGAAGCACTCCGACTGGAGGACCACTGTGGCCGTCAAGTGCCTAAAGCTCGACTCTCCGGTTATAGAAAGGTACTGTGTACCGATCAGACCACTTCACGTAACGAGGTCCAGGTCACGGAGACACAATTGAGCTATTTTAGATTTAAAGATGAACTGCACTACGACAGAAAAACTTTGTGTTGTTTCAGGATGAAAGTAAAGTCAGCCTGTATTTAGTCCACAGTAACAGCTAGAGCACTTGACCTAATTTAAGACAAATGTGAGGCCTTCCTGTACATTTCAATAATTCGGAGTGCTCAGGCAGGTTTTTCATTCCTCTGGCAGAAAACAGGCTAAAGAGTCTCCGTGGCTTACGTGTCCAGTGACTTCCAGCTGGAGGACTTATTTGCTCAAATTGCCACAAATCTGAACTGCATGCTTCTTCTTTTTTTTTTTAAATCATACATTCATTCATTATTTCTGAAGACATGCAAATATACCACTCTGTTATAACTTTATTCCACCTTTTTAAGAAGAAATCATTAAGCTTGTGTCACAAACCTCTGTCTATCACAACAACAGTAAACCAGCCCAACTGGATTTCAGACTTCTACATTATTTAGAGCCAAAAGTGCAGACATCATGACTGCACATTTGAGGTGAGGTGATCTGAGGTCATTCTCCTCAGATTCACACATCTAAAAAATTTCTGCACAAATCCACAAGTGAGATATTCTCAGGTTCTTCCGTATAACATCTTTACTCCTCTGTGTAATCAAGACTTTCAGCAAGATTGTATTCTGCTTTTTTTGGGTCTTTCTAAACTGACATCATAATTTCTAAAAGTATTTTATCTTTAATATTCCCTTACCTCACTATCACAAAAGTGTCGTGTTGAGTGCTATTTTGGTTTTGTTATTTATTCTGTCTGTCTGTGTTTCAGAGAGAGGAACTGCCTGCTGAAGGAGGCAGAGGTACTTCACAAAGCCAGGTTCAACTACATCATCCAGATCTTTGGTGTCTGCAATGAGCCTCGTATCTTCTGCATCGTCACAGAGTTCATGAGCAATGGCTCTCTGGACCGGTTACTTCACGAGGTAGCTCATCAAGTTCACTTCCTATCACTAGGAACTCTTCTAGTCTGAGCAACACACCCTTGCTACAAAACCTTTAGATTGCCATTGAGTGACACCAGTTTTCCCTGGTTTAAATAGTTAGCTGTGAGAGTCGTCCAGACTACGTGCTGAACAGAATGAAGGTTTTATAGTTGTTCTATTTGGATCTTTTGTTGCCAAAAGACGTCAGCTGAGGGAGTCGCATTGGTCTGTTGTTTTTTTTCTCTCCCCTTGTGCATCACTCATCATGTGAGTGTATGACTCTATTTCCTGGCCGTGAGACTATAAATAAAAGTGAAAGCTAGAAGTAATTAGTATCTGATGAAACTTAAAAGAAAGTAGGGAATATGCACAAGGGAAATTCCCACTGGTCCGAGTGTAGTAATTTTTTCAGTCTTTATTTCAAGCTCTTGCATTGTTTTGGACTTTCACTGTAGTAGAACCCACATTTCCCTCTTTTATGTGTACATTTATTATATCTTTAGCCCATGTTTGTAATCTCTGCCTTACAGAAGGACATGTACCCCGTTCTCGCGTGGCCTTTGCGTTTGAGGATTCTGCATGAGATCGCCCTCGGGGTTAACTTCCTTCACAACATGAACCCACCCCTCGTGCATCACGACCTAAAGACTCAAAACATTCTGCTGGATGGTGAATTTCATGTTAAGGTACGCAAGTACGTAGGTAAGTACCTCAAGTACGAGGTGCGAAGTACTCTGTGCTCAAAAACTATTACAACACCATAAACCGTCTTTGTTGGAGTTGTAACAAAGGTTACAGCTCCTTAGGTGCTTAGGTGGTTGCAGTTATAGTCACATGTATTGTGTGTGTTCTCACAGTAACTTGAGATGTAGTGGATAAGCAGCAGATATACCCGATGTACTGCTTATCTACTACTCTTTATCAAATGTACCTTTTTTTAAATACAGGATTTTATTAGCATAAAAAGTTTATATAAACTGTATTTTTCGGGTTGTTTCAGACTGAGTTCTTTTTTCTTTTGTGACATAATTAAAGTGGACATATGCTCTCCATATTTATCTCCATATTTAAGTGTATGGACTGTAAAATAAACTCCTCTCTTTTAAACTTTCCCTGAAACTGACTATTTATGGCAGCCAGAGCGTCCACCGTTGTAACAGGAAATAAGGCATAATAGCTTCCCCTTAAAGATCTAATATTATAGAAAAGGCTGTTCCCCTGCTGCAGTTATCAACCTTATTTGACTTTTTGTCACAAATGAATTTAAGAATTATAAAATGTAAAAATGTGTCTTTGTATAACTTTATCTGTCTTGCTAACTTCTGCTTCTCTTCAGATTGCAGACTTTGGCCTGTCGAAGTGGCGGCAACTGTCAGTGAGTAGAGGCTCAGGGTCCAAGCCCGCTGAGGGTACAGTGATCTACATGCCCCCTGAGGAGTACGAACCATCCAAGAGCCGGCGGGCCGACGTGAAGCACGATATGTACAGGTAAGACACCAAAACCCATTAACTATTATTTAGAAGAGAGAAAATGTAGATTCTTCCCTGAAAATTTAACAGAAAAAGTCTCGATGATGTAACTGCATTACTATAAACTCTGATCAATTACGTGTTTGTTGAGCATGATAAGCGTTTCAGGGAAATTAGGGTTTCCTTCCTGGCAAGGTGAAACAGAGTTCCTGCGTCAGATTGCATTGTTTGCATACCACTGCAGGGCCCAGTGTCAGAGGCTAAATCAGTCATGCCAGACAAAATCAGAAATAACTGTCTAGTTCCACAAATCTGTCAGATAAGGCGTTCTGATTCTTTTTCAGCTTTAAAAAGTGAACTCTACTTTCCGCTGATGCAGTCTGTAAATTTTGCGCAAGAGGTTAGACTTGCTGCAACGGGTCAATCAGTCATGGCTTTTGAGAGTAATCCCTGAATCTGGCTTGTGGTAGAGTCCCTCATCTATGAGGGGAAATGCCAATAACAGGCAACTTAGTAACTGTTCCCTTAACTGTTTTCCACTTTGATATTTGGTTTCTAGCTATGCCATCATCATGTGGGAGGTGCTGTCCAGGCAGATCCCGTTTAAAGGTAACTGGTCGTTTTTTGTTTTTCATGTCATACTTTGTTCCTTCTTTACTCTGAGTCACTAATATATGTGTGTTTATGTTCAGAGGTGACCAATGGCATTCAGATCATGTTCAGTGTGCTGCGCGGGCTGCGTCCTGACACCAGCCTGGAGAGCCTGTCCGCAGACATCCCCAGCAGAGAAACACTCATCAGTCTTATGACAGCCGGCTGGAATGCTAATCCAGATGAACGGCCTTCCTTCCAAAGTATGCTCACACAAATGACTGAAGTGCTCACTGCTAATGTGATGGTAGTTCTGTGTTACATCTTTGGCAGGATTTAGCAGTGTGATGTGTTTCCAACCATTTCAGATTGTTTGATAGAGCTGGAGCCCATGGTGAGGGTGTTTGATGAAATAGAGTTCCTGGAAGCTGTGCTGCAGATCAAAAAGAAAAAGGTCAGTTTTTTATATTCTTCATGTACCTGGAGGGAGGTCATTGTAGCACTTTATTTCCTTTTGAACACTATTTTTGCATTATTTCACAATGAAATTTGCGTTTCCTCTGATTCACAAAGAGTGTATTATGAGATGGTGTTGTGGGTCTGTCTGTCAGTATGTGCTCAGGTGTGTCAGCTTACAGTAAGAGAAATCTGGTGAAACTAGTTTGAGACAGGCTGTGGTTCAGAGTATGGCTTTAGTTTCATATCTCAGCCATTCATATGAAAAATAAAGGCACAGGCTTTGATGCAGCGATAGTTCCAGTGACAGATACATTTGTTTCTATTAGTGTTAGTGACTTCATTCAGCAGGTGTGTGCGTGTGTGGCTGTAAACTGTTGATGGCCAGATTTTTACAGCTAGTAATAACCTCTAAGTGCATCACCTAAAGTGTCATAAAATCGTTCCCTGAGGTTCCCTGAATTGGCAGTTTATCACAGGTCTGCTGGATCAGCTTATCACCTTTTCAAATTGATTAGACGGAAAATGACAAAGGAAAAAAGATAAATGTGATCTAGAAAAAACTACAATGACCATTTGGGGAGTCCATAATTGATGCTTTCTTTTGACACTTAGGTGTTAGGAAACAACAGGAAACCACTAAACAAATGCAGCAGGGCCACTGACAGACTCAGTCTGGGGACGTTGTGGCTCATGGTTCATGATTTACATTTTTATTTTCCAAACAGCAAAACAGGGAGATGTGTTGATAAATTGAAAGCAGCTGCTAATCTATGCTCATCAATCTATGATCCTGTGATTACCAATGTGTTCGAGGAGATACAGTATAGGGACAAAGGTACTGGACCACTTGCATATAACACCCATACCATGAAGTTTCCAGCATAGTTTTTGTGCTGATGTTAACTGTAGAGTGGGTTTGGAGCTCTGCAGGTACTGAGCAGAGCATTGGCGACTTTTCCACACTTTGCTCCTCACTCTGTAACTTTGTGGTCTGACACTTCAGTTCTGAGTTCCTAAATACTTCCACCGTACAGTAATATCACATATACCAGTTGATGTCAGTTGTGGAATAGCAAGGAAAAGTGTAAAGAGCTGTCAAACCGACTTGTTACAATGGTGGCATACAACAGCAGCATGCTAAAATTAAATGAGCTCTTTAAAACGCTCCATTCTTTCACAGACGTTCGTAAAGGCAGACCACATGACTAGGTGCTTGATTTTATACACCTGTGGTATTGGGACAGAAAACATCTGAATCAAAGATTAAGAGGTATGGCCTCAAGCTGGCTGTAAGTTAGCTAACAATTGGACACCCCCCCCCCCCACCCCTGATATATAGATTTGTCTAAAGTGGTTAAGTGTGCAAATAACCCAAAATGATAAAGGCAGAAAAAAGGTAGTCCACTTGAAATGTCAGACTAAAGGATTTAAAGTAAAAACCAATGGGTGGTGCCATCTTTTATATACAGTTTTTGTTCAATGGTCATTAAAAGAACTCACTGTCACAGGTTAGTGTTTTTGCTTAGAAAATGAAGACATTGATAATTAATTATTAACATTAGAAAAAAAATATTTTTATTTGGCTGTGTATGAACACACACATTCATAATATAAATGTTCAATTGTGTGCAATTTGGGGCAGTTTAAATTACACTGACTCAGAGAGAGAGATTAAAAACTGACATCATAATTTCCCTTCAGCATATCCTTCCTCTTTATAGTTTCAGTGTGTGTGACTTTGAAGTAATATGTCTGTTTCTAAGTATGACTTTCAACAAGCACAACATTGAACTACATGCAGTTAAAGGCAGCAGGGAACTGTGTTAAAGAACAATCTACACAGTTAAGTATTATTATTGTCTATGTGCTGCAGAGTACTGAAGAAAAAAGTTAACATCATGTATTTCATATATATATAGTACGCCTTTTTTTTCCCCCTTCCTCCAAATATCCACACTTGCGTAAGTGGCACTAAACGTCACTAAAGTTATGAAAACATCAGTGACCCTTTGTTTTGATCAATGTTAAATTAGCCGGTACTGTACAAACTCAATTTCAACAAAGTTGTCACTCTTTAAAATGTAAATTGAAAAAATAGAATGCAATAATTTCCAAATCTTTTTATTTAGAGGAAATTTGTGATTTTAAGTTTAAGTTTGACGGCAGAAACACGTCTGAAAAAGTTAGGACTGGGTCATGTTTACTACTGTGTAGCATCACATCGGCTACATTAGCAAAGAGCATCATTAGAACGAATGGGTGGGTCAGCAAAAGCAGGTTGAAGTATATTGTATATTTGTTTTAGGGTTTGTTTTTTTGTTTGTGTTTTTGTGTTTTTGTTTTTTAGCAACACCAGAACCTGGTAAAAGGGCTTTTGCCCATTTAGCACCCTTGGCTTGGAACAAATTGCAGAAGGAATGGAAAATGACTGAAGTTATTTCATTAAGTGTTTTTAAATCTAAATTAC
>VURO01029821.1:1788-12509 GCA_015108175.1 Pelvicachromis taeniatus | reverse complement strand
ATCTGCAGCACCCCCCCCCCCCCCCCCCCCCCCCCCCCCGTCCTGTGATGACCACACTGGTTTCCTGATTAAACAGTTTGATACACTTAATTTTGCACCGGTACAAATGATCGCATCACGCAGCAGGTGCTGCGCTTTAACCCAGCTGATGTTCTCAATGTCCTGTGAGAAATATTAGCACACGGACGGCTGCAGGTCCTGATAATATCCCGGATGTGCAGAACAACTCACTCACATCTTCACGGACATATTCAAAATCTCCTTGTGTCAAGCTGCTGTGGCATCATCCTGGTGCCAAAGAAACTCTCAGTCACCTGCTTAAATGAGTGTTACACTGTTGCACTTACACCCTTCATAATGAAGTGCTTCACGAGACTGATCGAGGATAACTCACCTCAATTCTGCCCCCCGTCACTGACCCTCTTCAGTTTAGATTTCACCTGAACTGCTCCACTGAGGATGCTACATCCACTGTACTGCACCTAAGCCTAGGCTTCAGCTTGGCATTTCACACCATAATCCCTCAGCATCTGGACAACAAACTGAGCCCACTCAGGATGAACACACCCTTTCAAAACTGGATCCTTGATTGGGCAGGTGGGAAATAATGTGTCTACCTCATCTCTACTGGTTCTCAGGGGTGCTCATGACACATGACTGTTGGGCAAAGTTTAGTACAAAGCACATCATTGAGTACACAGACAGCACAACAGTGGCGGATCTCAACGATGAGAGCTACTACAGGAAGAAGGTGGAGGTGGTGCAAACGGCTTCTCCCTGAGCCTGGTTCTGCCAGAGGTTTCTTCCTGTTAAAAGGGAATTTTTCCTCCCCACTGTCACCAAAGTGCTTGCTCGACTGGGGTCATAATTAAGCTTAGTGTGTAAAGAGGACAGATATGATACAAACCACTGCTGCGCAGTACCTGTGATACCTACAGCATCCAAATAAAGATGTTTGTGCTTCAGTAATGAATTGCACCATAAAATATGCATTGGTAAATTCATTTGTAATTATTTAATTCATTTAAATGTGACTAAAGCAATGTATTATTTAATAATTTAATTAAAATGTGCCCATAATCACACATTTGTTCTCAGCTGGACATAGATGATCATCAGGGAGCGTGTTAAACTAATCCAGCCTCTAACACAGTCCAGTATACTGCAATGAGCTTCAGTTAACCCTTTACTGCACCTATAGTGCCTATATGTAGTCAAGTGTGTGGTGTGTGACATGTAGTTATTAATAACAAGATATGGATTGAAAACCAAAGCTGAAGATGATTCAGTTCATTCATTTTCTCTGTATCTTCTGTAAACAATAACAACAATAAGTGTTTTTTTCTCCATATTGCATTGTGTGTTGTACACGTACAGATCAACAAATCACTAGTCAAAGTGAACATGAACGTGCCGAATACTTAACTTGTTTAACTGCATGTTCAGCAGACATCAAAGAACTTCCTCATCCAGCTATACTGGCATCTTTTTTTCCAGTTTATGAATTCCAGTCTAAAGTGGGAGGAGCTCAGGAGGAAGAGCAGGTCATCTGCTGATTGGTGGTTCGATCCCTGGCTGCCCCAATCTGCATACCAAATATCCTTAGGCACGATACGAACCCCAAGTTACTCTGTGGTGCATTCATCAGAGTGTCAATGAATGAATGTTAATTAGAAAGCACATGGTGGTTGTATAACGTGCTTTCAATACTCTGGGAGAGTCGAAAAGTGCTATTTAATGTTTGCTATAGGCCTATATAATATAATAATAACTAAGAAGCACCTTAAAAAGCAAATGTGCTTACATGACAGATATATCTATATGACAATAGATTTATTTTACAGGATAACACAAATCTGCATGTTTTTAAACGTTTAAAGCACTTTATTGAGCAGAATGAAGATCCAAATGTAATATCCCAATATTATCATGGTCTCAGGCAAATCATACATAACTGGGCATTTTTACAAAGAATACAAACATTGTTATTATACGTTGGATTCATCCGTTTTGTAAAAGGCCTCAGGAACGTGATCTCTGCCATAGGTCTCATCATCTACCTGAAACTGGGGTCTTTTCTTTCATCTGAGTCACAGCTGTAGAGAGGAACAGATTGCAGACTGAGTCCTCGCTCTGGAATTGCTGCGTGGAGGACGTGACAGCTCTGTGAAGTGCTGAGGTTGGTCTCTGTCAGGATTAGGCCATCCTCAGCAGTACAACACAACATATTTACATACATGTCTCTATAGCTGCTGCTGAATCTACAAAAACAAGAAACAGTTCGTTAAAAACACTTGTAATGACATTCACCACTCATTTATCAATTACCGTAAATTCCGGACTATAAGCCGCTACTTTTTGCACGAGCTTTGAACCCTGTGGCTTATTATACGGTGCGGCTTTTCTAAGGCTTTTTCATGATTTTTGTGACTCGTAAGAGGATTTGTTTTGGTTTGTTCCGCCAAAACAAATCCGTTTGTTCTGTTGCCCTTCACCTGCAAGGCGGGCTATGCACCGCCGCTACTAGCAACTAGCCCGCTAGCGCTACTAGCCGGTGTAGTAGCGCTACTAGCCCACCGGCTAGCGCTACTAGCCCGCCGGCTAGCGCTACTAGCCCGCTCGCTAGCGCTACTAGCCCGCTAGCGCACCTGCGGCTTTTAGTCTGGTGCGGCTAATGTATGAACAAAATATGATTTTTTTCATAATTTCAAGTTGTGCGGCTAATATTCAGGTGCGCTCTGTAGTCCGAAAAATACGGTACATCATTTACTGACACTACTATTACTTAACTACTGCTAAAGTAAAATCACTGGGATAGAATAGAACAGTGAACTATATAAAAAGGAACTATATATGCCAATGAAGGTCAATGAAGGGAAGCCAGTGTAGGAGAAATCTGCTCTCTCTTTCTAGTCCCTGTCAGGACTCTGGCTAAACCAGTATTGGATTCTTTCTTTTTTTAATCATGATTCACAAAGTAAAAGTAAAAAAAGCAGTTAAAATAAATGATGCATTCTGTTGGAGAAAAAACTTTATTTATAACAAAATACAAAATGATCAGAACAATGTCGGCATGTGTCCTGTTAGAAAAGCTAAAATCATGGAGCTGTCTGAGCCTCTCAAGTTTAATACAGTAATTGAAAAATAAAGGTTATTTCCATCATTTCCATTCGTTCATGAATTCCTGCCATCATTCCTGTGTTAGAGCACAGCGTGAGGACGTATGCTGCTGTGGTTACATCCTTTCTCAGGTCGGCGTACATCTCTCAGATACACGGGGTCCTTTCATATAATCATCATCACATAATGCCCAAGTGTTTCTGGTGTTGGGTCCTCCTGAAATGCAATGACTGCTTTCAGTGTGAATTTCTCTCCATGAAGTAGCAAAGTGGACTTCACTGAGAGAAACCCGTTTTGGATTGGGAAAACTGTGCTCCAGAGTTTCTGCAGAGCATTTTCCAAAGTCTGTGTCAGTCCAGACAAGTTCTCTGAAGCTGTGACTGTGACAAACAGGCCCTGTGCAGAGTGGCCTTCCTGGTCAATCTGTTTCAAATGCTGTTGGACATGGATGAGGACTTTGGATTGGCCATGGACATGGAGACGCTGAGGTTTCTTTTGAGATCTGATTTGGACACTTCTGACATAATGGGACTTCCAAAACTGTTGTTGCCGTCTGTCTCACCTAACCCTCAGAGAGCCTAAAACCCAAAGAATTATGGATTTGATCAACTGGTGCTGTAACAAAATTGACACCCTCTTCTCAGTGAGAAGCCTGGGATGTGAGCGTTGTGGCTTCCTGTTACAACACCTTGACATAGGAAGATATTTCAAGACCAAACCATTAGAAGCTTTTTTACAACTGAGCCAGTCGCATGAAAGGCGACTACGGGGTGCTTCACTGCTTCACATCAGTGTTTAAGTTTGACTCCAGTAGTGACAGAAGAACCTGTCTAATGTCTCCATTGCTTCCATTGTGAGGAGGACTGCTCACAATGAGCATTTGGGGTTTTATGAGCCGCTTCTAGTTGACTTTATTTGTGTTTGGCTTTGTGCAGTGTTGTCAGATTTGGTCGATGGCTTGGCTCTGAATCCCTCACATGCTCTCCACACACAGGCTGCAGCCTGCCTTCACACAGTTCTTCTGTTACCTGTGCCCACAGACCTCCAGGGACCTGGGGTGACCTCTAGAAACTATTATTACAATCTTTAAAATGATAGCAGCACATTTTTTAGCAGCACAAACATAACACAAATGTTGGACACCACGTTTGTAGGATTTGAAGAAGGTGTGTGTATGTGTGTGTGGGGGGGGGGGGGCAACTTCACTCACATTACAAATCTTTATAGGCTTCATGTTACTTTACCAAACATTTGACACTGGGTGTGAAGCTTCTGCTTTAAATGCATTCATAGAAAAACTCTGAAATGTGTGTGTTATTTCCACATAATTTACTGTGGACATAACAGCATTCAGGGCCTTTATAAGCACAAGAAGATACAAACGTATAAACTGAGTGCAGTAATATAAGGAAGGACATACCTGACAGCTACCATCGTAATAACCCTGTCTCTGTGTTTGTAACTGTAAGGATCAGAAGTGGACTGATGTGTTTAAAGGCTGTAGGTTGCAGCTGATGCTCTAACGCTGTTGATAAAAAAAAGAGCTCATTAGCTTACTAGTAGCTAGCTTGTACTGCAGACATCATATTTTTATAAGCTAACACGACGTTAAAAGAGCAGATCTACATGCAGTGATGCTGCAACAGGTAGTCGACAGGTGCGCGCGCGGAGGTTATGTTCATATTATTATCTGTGCTGAGGGTGAAGGCCATGTTGGTGAAAGACAAGAGAGGAAAGTGGAGGAATCGAAAAAGAAAAGGGATAGAAGGAGAGAAAAGACAGTGTGTGTGTGTGTGTGTGGGGGGGGGGGGGGGGGGCTGGCCTGACTCTTTCAGATGAGTCTCTGCATCTGTAACAAAACATATTAAAATGATACACAGCACTTTAAGGACAAAGGAGGCACACAGATGAACATTAACTTTGCTGTGTGTGAATGCGTGAGGCGCTCCAGCCACACACCCCCATTTAAATAAACTCCCTCTTTTACGTCCACGCAGCCTCTTGTGTGTTCGGACCTTCCGTCCACACGCACACGGCGGTTTGAATCACTGAAAACAGATTTTTACAAACTCCTTCCTGCGTGGAGATTTTCAAAAACTCCGTTTTTGTGTTTACATGTGGACGAGGAAAACGGAGATTTAGTCACGCAACGTCAAAGGTGTGTGCCTTTTATGACGTCACGCTGTGCGTCACGTTATTGTTTACATGAGATGTATTTCAACAATGGTGAATATAAACTAGTGCTGGGCAAAACGACTATTTTCCTCATCGATGAATCTAGTGATGAATGTTTGGATGCATCGATGAATCTAATGATATATGTTACTGCTAAGCAGCTTACATGAGTTTAGCATTTACGGAGGTTGGGTGTTTATCTCTGAGTGTGTGTCTACGTGGGGGGTGTCTGGATGAATTAAAGGGTAAAAACCAGCGTTAGTAACAAAGTTGAAAACTTACGGTCGTTTTATGATCGGCCATTTCCACCTTACAAAGCCGGCAAAGACTGAATCACTTCCTGTTCGGTTCAAATATCCCCATACTGTAGAACTGCGTGTTCGGGGGGCGTGGTTTAAGTCCACATGTTACCGCTACTCGCTGCCGCCATGTGTTTTTTTGAAAGTGACGACGCATCAACGCAAATTTTTTACGTCAACGTATTTTACGCGAAGACATAATCGATTACATCGACGCGTTGTCCCAGCCCTAATATAAACAAAACCCTGTTTCTGTTACTCTGACTGTCTGCAGCTTTACACGCTTACACGCTTACACACACACACACACACACACACACACACACACACACACACACACACACAGTTACTGTCCCTGCATTTAGATAGACAGAGGCTCAGAGTGAACTTCTCCAAATCCCGACGTCATCGTTGGTTTTGAATAAATGTAATTTTATTTTTGTATCGTCCATTCCTAAGTTGCGAGTCTACAGCAGCCACTGACATGATTATGACTCAGACTAACGTCAAATGTTCAGTTTCTTTCCTTATCGACTAAACTCTGGCCAACAGAGCCAGTGAGACACAATCCAAAATCCCGTCTTTGTTATTAACGTTTGAAACGTCACATAATTAGCTGCCTTTGAGAAAAACACACAAACTTCTCAGAAGTGGTTTTTATTGTGAGGGTACAAAACCCTGTTTCCTCGTTCCCTCCAGGCTTCTAGACTCTGATTGGACAACATTTCTACAGGTTGGGCTCTGGCGTGTTCTTGACAGCGTTTGACTTTGTTTACATGTGGACGGAGATATGTTTCCAAAAACACCCGTGTACGTGTGGACGTAGCCTTAAATAAGAGAAAAACAACGCACGTGCAGTTGTTCCCACACCTCCCTCAGCTCCACCGCTGTGCAGGTGAAGCCAAAGATGTGCTTCATCATATTTTCTAGTCTTTGTCTTGGAAGGAAGTTGGTGTGCAAACATATTTATGATGCTGCATCTTCTGCTTTGTGCCCTGTCACCCGTCCGTTATGTTAGCAGTGTTATTCATACTGCAAATTTCACTTTTCAGTTATTTGTAAACAATGTTTGGAATCATGTTTGATTTTGGTTCCACTTCTCACGTGTACACCACGGTGTGTTGGTCTTTCATGTGGAATTCCAATAACATTGATTCATGTTTGTGGCTGTAATGGGACAAAATGTGGAAAAGTTCAAGGGGGCCCAATACTTTTGCAAGCTGCTGTATAAGAAACATTACACTCATGAAAACACTTGGACACTTCCAAGAATGATTTTTAATTACCCCCCTGTTCTCCTCATATTGACCTTATGGGATATTTGCCTCCAGAAAATGGTTTACATATAATTACTGACCACGTGTTTGCGTGAGGCCATTTGTTTATTTATTGAATCCACAAATAGCCTTGATAATGGAACTCTTACTGACATACTTGGTGACCACAAACGGATGAACACTTTTGGGTTTTGGTGATGACATTGCCTTTTCTCTAGCACCACCATCAGGTCAAACTGAAATATTACATTTAGAACATCTTTAAAATCTTTCATCCAATTTTTTTTTTCTAATTTTGAGTGCCCCTCCACGCCCTTTAAATTGAATCCTGTTGATTTTTGTGACCCTAGACCCTTCGCACACCCCTCCTCTTTTACTTCCATGGGCTTTGGACCGGCAACAGCAGAGTTTATGATTTTATTTTGCCGAGGGGACATTTGGGGTGAAATTCTTCCATTTGTCAAAAAAGTAATGAGAACATGGAGCAGTTCTTGTGTGTGCATGCTGCTTGCACACATTTCTTGCATTGTGCACAGGACAGGCTGGTCTTACAATCATTCCTGCTGGGACAAACCTGGCACCTGCCACATTTCCTACCTGTGGTTTGTCTTTGAATGGCCCTCATGAGAACTACAGCAGCGGTTGATGCTCTCAGAAGGCACCCTCTTCTCTCAATAGGAGGTCTCACCTGAGCTGCTCCAGGAAAATCCTCCCTCGACTCAGTTTTCCCGTTCCAGTCGTTCATTCCACAGTATATGACAAATGCATTGTATGCACTCACATCACTGTGGAAGATGACAAGGGGCCAACGGACAGACAATAGCTGTATGTGGCTGTGACCTGGCCCAGGTTGTCCACCCATTATATATTAGAAAGTCATAAAATACTACAAAAACCATTTTTATTGAATACAAACTCAGCTGAGAGCAAATCTGCCACCAACTGGTTAACTAATCTCACAGGTCGATCAGTGAATTGTCTGATCGGTTCCTCCACATTTGATCTTCACATCATGACTTCCATGTTGTGTCCGGTCGAGTTACAGATGATTAATTGGATTTAAAATCAAATGTAAAAGTAGAATATAGTTTCATCTGACCAAAGTTCAAGATGCCTGTATGAGTAACTCTTTCCTCCTGTGTGTGTGTATATGTACATACATATGTGCGTGCACACACAGGTCAACAATGACACTTATTCATATTTCTCAGCCCACTGGATGAAAATGGAGGCTGTTCTTTACCTGATGCCATCATGAATCATATCAGGCTCCATCGATGACGTCTCTCCTTCTCCAATCAGCCACATGCATAACTCATGATGAACATACAGGAAACTTAAGAGTTTGCTTTGAAGCTCAGTTTGCCTTCTGGGCCCTGTTCTAGGAACAAAGGCTTCTGATGTACCTGGAGAAAGACGCCCACCTTGAATGTAGGTACCAAAAACCAAACCGCTCCAGTAACTGACTCATGTTGAAATGTTTCAAAACAAAACAAAACGGAGTTCTCGTTACAAACATGGTAATATGTTACATCTTCTGCTGTATTGGTGCCGTTTCAGCAACATAATTAACATGTTGTTCCAGGAGCATAATTGGATAAATTACCTTGTGTAAAAAAAAAAAAAAGTGAGGGTTAAGTCACAAGTTTCACATTGTGTTACAAAAACAGCCCGTTCCAGTAGAGGTCCTGGAACCACATGAGGTTGTAGGACCGCCCCTAACAAGGATATTAGATTGTTAAAAACCTGCATTCATGTATTTATACTTCATACTATTGACGTTACCTGCTGAGTGCTCACATTGTTCACGTCTCATTTGAACCGTTGAAGCTTGTTTGACTGCAAAGAAATGGAGACATCAGTATTTATGGATCTTCTGATGCACCGGTCGCCACGACTCCACATATTTGGGGTTGTGAAGTAATTTATGGTTTGTACTGCCGTGTTATGGTTGGTATTGCAGTACGTTTACTGCAATAAGTTTGTATTATCTGCTGTTGGAGGGTTTGGGGCCAGCTGGACCCCAAACAAGCATCAGGTTGACCCAACAACTAGAGAAGGATGTTATAACTCAACATTTCAACATGTGAGAAAAGCTAGAGAAGTCGAACTAATTACCATTAGTTGGCAGTGTAGGTGGCACTTATGGAAGAAATCAACTCCATACATGAACCGAGGGTTGAGCAATCCAAGTGTTTCCATCCTTAAAATAAACTTCTAGAATTAGTGCTTGGCATCAAAAGTTGCAGTTTACGTCAAAGTGTTTTTCTGTACGCGTCACATTCCTAATACCTGAAAAGCTTTAAAAAAAAAACCTTTGCTGGTACGTCTATCAACATGCTAACAATAGCAAGGTGATGCATAGATGATACATTTACAGAAGTCAGACTGGACTTGATAATACTGTTCACATGTATATTAACGGCACAATATGGTGAGACATGTCCATACATGCCTTAAAATAGACTGACGCATGTTTCAACCTTTGCCAGTCTTTCTCACCAGAACGTACTCAAAAGCAAAAACCCAAAAGCATCTCGACGTTTATTCAGAAAAACCTTTTGGTTTGGTCGTCTGTTGGCTGCCAGGCTACAGTGCTAAGGCTCTGTACAGTGTACAAGACTCCATGTTTTGACCAGAAGCTTTTTCCACCGTTGGAAACAAAAAACAAAAATCAAAGACAACCATATATTTTATAATCACTGAATCTTTATAGTAAAGGACATCTCTGAGCAAGAAAAACGCATCCCAGTGTTCTTTATAAACCTAACAAATGATTGGATTAAGTGTGATAGCTTTCACTCAATCTTGAGACAGTGCTTTAAACAGTTTGGTATCATGATCCAGCATACTGAATCTTAACCCTCATAAAAAAATTAAAAAAATTAAAAAGGGGGGAAAAGAATAGTAAATTAAAAATGTTTGTATATCGAGTATAATGATGAGACAATTTTTTGAAGCCAGATTTTAAAAAACAAAAACAAAAAAAAGTGGAAAGAGGGTGGGGGCATTTTAAATACCACATGAATATCCAAAATGTTCACGTGAAGATGTCGTTGATTTCTTTGTAATGGTGGCCTGTACCTGCTGGAAAAAACAAAAACAAGCAGCAGATGCATGTTCACAAATCATGCCTGATTGGTGCTTTCTAGACAGCTTTCAGTGTGAGGGTGGCTGATAAGAACTTGTGCTTGCTCTGAGTTATGTAATATTTTTATTGGCATTGATGGAGAAGATTTAACAACAGATTTCATCATTCAGAGCTCTAGAGAAGGAGAGAGCCAGAGTATCATTCTACCATTGACTGCCATCCACTGCTTATTAACAGGCAAACTCCTAATCACCATAGGAAAACAAAAAGAAAACCAGAAAAAAAAAAAAATTAAAAAAAAAATCAATATTTGATTTTTTTTTAGTAAATAACATCCAGGGGTGTGCCATTCAATTATATAAGAAACAAAAGGGAGAACAGCTTTTAGGTTTACATGTTTTAACATTTGCTTGGTAAAAGGGGGGAGTGAAATAATTGAATAGGAAGAGAAGAGATGCTTTGAGATGTTTCTACTGGGAGAGGAAAAACAGAAACATGATCAGTTGATCTCAACTTCAGTTTCCAAAGAAACAGAGTCAACACTGAGAGGAGAACAGAGACAGGAACAGAAGGATGGATGGATGGGGTAAGGGTGTGTGTCTGGGGTGGGGGGAAGGGGCTACAGCCTCCACATCCTACCAAAAAAAAAAAAAAAAAAAAAAAAAAAAAAAAATTTTTTTTTTGGGGGGGGGGGTTTTTTTAATAAAAAAAAAAAAAAAAAAAAAAAAAAAAAAAAAAAAAAAAGGTGTTTAAAAAAAA
>VURO01029810.1:2425-22636 GCA_015108175.1 Pelvicachromis taeniatus | reverse complement strand
GGTCACTACCCACAGTTCGTGACCATAGGTGAGGGTAGGGATGAAGATCGACCGGTAAATCGACCTTTTGAAGTCATCCCACAGTATCTCAATTGGCTTCAGGTCAGGGCTTTGACTTGGCCAGTCCAACATCTTCATTTTCATTTTCTTAAGCCATTCAGAGGTGGACTTGCTGATGTGTTTGGGATTATTGTCCTGCTGCAGAACCGAAGTGTGCTTTAGCTTAGGGTCAGGAACTGATGGACAAACAGCCTCCTTCAGGATGTTTTGGTTCACAGAATTCATGGTTCCATTTACCAAAGCCTCAACTGGCATTATGATTCACTGGAGTTCTACAGCTTTGAAAATGGCTTTTAACTTTTTCCAGACTGAGATTTCAATTACTTTATTTCTCATTTGTTCCTAAATTGCCTTGGATCACGGCATGATGTCTGGCTTTTTAGGGTCTTTAGGTCTACTCCACTTTGTCATGCAGTTTCTATTTAAGTGATTTCTTAGGGGTAGCAATCACTTTTTCCACACAGGGCCATCCATGTAGGTTCATTTTTCACACATTATCTCCTTATTATATTTAAGGGATATATTGATGCAGTTTCATGGAGATTGTTTAATTAATACAAAAGTGGTTTCATTGTACATATTTTTTCTGTATAATTATAAATTATCCTGTGTCAACCACTAACCTACCTCCTCTACGTCAACTCGCGACACCTCAGGCAGTACACCAGCTCCATCATTCTTCTTTTTCTTCTTGGCTTTACTTCCCCCCGTCTCCTCCCCTGCAACAGCCACTCGAAAACTCTTCTGGTTTTGCGATTTCTGTGATCTTGGGACAAAAACTGTTGGTCATTTTTTACATTAATGCTTGGGACTTTTTCTACCTTCTCTGATAGATTTACTCTCTTCACACCTATTCCTCACAGTGTTTCCACCGGAGTTTTACCAGATTACACAGTGATACTTGCCATATTTTCAGACAGCCATGTGTGAGTGCCATGCCTTGTTGTTTTTAACACTTTATGGAGCACTTTACGCTATACTGTTATACATATTTACACAAAGGTCAACCTTTGTAGGACCATAAAACCGGTTTAATGGACAGACTTGCATTACTTGCTGGACATACAGCTGAACCCATTTTCTAACATGTCTCAGTTGTCACAAGGATAGATACAGAAAATCTTTACCACCTCATACCATATATTGATTTTACATTTAAGGTCCTTATTGTATCATTTTTAGATTACGATTAATTGAGGGTACTCATGTACTCTCGAGTACTCCTGATAGGTACTCGTTTATTTGCCTTTTCTATTTAATTGGTAGCTATAACAAACAATTTGGGGAAATATTTATCATTTTAATTTCTGTATCATTCAATTTGTAATATAGCTGCAGATGTTATTTTAGTACTTACATACAGCTTTCATGCTCTAATTCAGCATTCAAAGTGCTTCTCACCACTGGCCACATTCATATTCACACGCATATTCATAATGACAGACCCACACAGTCACAGTTCATTGCTCTGGGGTCAGCATCTAGCTCAAGGACACTTAGGAATGTGGAATCAATCTGCTGACCTTCTGCCTCCTGAGCAACAGATACCACCACAAGTGTTGAAGTAGTCAAAGTCATAGGACTTTCAAATGATTAAATGTAAAAAGTGAGGCTTGAGGGTGAAAAATATTACATGTCTTTTTTAAATGTCTCAGAACAGCTATATGGACAGGCCTATGTACAGCTTTCACTCTTATGAACTTCACATCAAGGTAAATGATTTAACTTACAGTAATTAGTATGGATGTACCCAAAAACTGCAAGATAAACAACACAAACTCAACAGTACAAATGAATCAAAAAGATTTGTTTCAGAATAAAAAAATGTCTTCTGCATTTTACATCAATAAGAGCTTCTATGACTGCGTGGTGTTGTGCAGAAAGACTTTCCCCAGTTTTTATATTGTTTAGTAGTATTTGCAAATGGAATCCTCAAAGCTCATATTGTTCATTTTGTTATTTCTGGCAGTGATCATACAAAAAAAGTTTATTTTTTTCAAAGTGAGAAAGAACAAGTGATAAAGCCTGAGAGATCATCTATTTGGTGATATATTATTCAATTCAATTCAATTCATCCTGCCTCAAAGCGCTTTATATTGTACAGTCGTGGCCAAACGTTTTGAGACCGTTTCCCATTTCCAATAGTTTTTGTAATTCTCAAAACTTTTGGCCACTAGTGTAAGAAAAAGACCCAACTACAAGACAAAAATACAAAGAAAACCCCAACAATCATATGACCCCCTATGAGCAAACACTTTGGCAACAGTGGGAAGAAAAAACTCCCTTTTAACAGGAAGAAATCTCCAGCAGAACCAGGCTCAGGGAGGGGCGGCCATCTGCCAAGACTGGTTGGGGTTAGGGGAGGAAGACAAGACAAAGACACACTGAGGAAGACAGCCAGAGACTAATAATAACTAACATTTAAATACAGAAAGGTGTATAAACACTTAATGAGTGAAAAAGGTGACTCAAGAATAAACACTCAGTGCATCTTGGGAATCCCCCAGCAGCATAGGCCTGTTGCAGCGTAACAATGGGAGGATTCGGGGTGAGCTAATCCAAACCCAACTATATGCTTTATCAAAAAGGAAAGTTTTAAACCTAATATTAAAAGTGGAGAGGGTTTCTGTCTCCTAAATCTAAATTGGAAGCTGGTCTTACCGATAGGGGCCTAAAAGCTGGAGGCTCTGCCTCCCATTCTACTTTCTACTTAAATACTCTAAAAATCTCAAGTAGGCCCCCAGTCTAAAATATGCTCTCTTTCTAGTGCCTGTCAGTGCTCATCCTGCAGCATTTTGGATCAACTGAAAGCTTTTCAGGGAGTCTTTAGGACATCCTGATAACAACAACTTAAAATAATCCAGCCTAGAAGCAATAAATGCATGTACTAGTTTTTTAACATCACTTTGAGACAGGATTTCTAATTTCAGAGAGATTGTGAATGGAAGAAAGCAGTCTAACATATTTTTTTAATATGTGCACTGAAGGGCATATCCTGTTGAAAACCAATTCCAAGATTCCTCACAGTGTTACTGGAGGTCAAAGTATTGCCACCCCATAGTAAGGACCTGGTTAAAGAACATTTTTGACATTTTTAGGGCCAAGTACATTAACCTCAGCTGAATTTAGAAGCATAACATTTTAGGTCATCCAGATCCTTATGTCATTAAGACATTCCTGCAGTTTAACTAACTGGTGTGTTTCATCTGGCTTCATAGATAGATAAAGTCAACTGCATAAGAGTGAAAATATAATCTGTGCTTGCTAATTACCCTTCTTAATAGAAGCATGTGTAATGTAAACAGAAGTGGTCCTACCACAGAACCTTGTGTAACTTCACAATTAACCTTTGTGTGTGAAGAAGACACTATTTACTTGAACAAATGTAGCATGTAATATTAGCATCAGCATTCATAATGGATGATATATTAAAATCTATGAAACTATACATTTTTAGATATAAGATGTAACGGCCGCCATTTCCTTTCAAACAGTTAAACAAAGCCCGTTCTAACGTTTGAGTCTAAGGTTTATGTTTTTTAGCACCTAACGGCTCTTTTTTGCTTCTCGTCCGTAAACTCACGCCACACTCTTTCACGTGATTCTTGCGTAGGTGGTTGAAGAGGTTTGCCGTGTTTGAGTCTGTGGTGGGGACCAGTTTGTGGTATAATTTGCATAGTACAGTTTTTTGGTCCGTGTCAGACTTTTCATAACCAAACCATGCCCATGCTACAGAGGTAGCCCCTCGTTTAGGAATAAAGTCCTAGATTTGTTTTGACTGGTCCTTGACTGGCCATGCTGGTATTCTCTGTGCCTGCATCCACGTGGTGACTGTAAACGCCATTTATAGTTAGTTCATGTTTTTATTTGAGGTCGTTTATTTAATGCATATTCTGAAATTTGAAGTTTGAGAATAATGTATTTTGTCATCATTTCAGTTTATTTTGAAAAACCTCAACAGGATCTTCAGCTTTATTGTGAAAGGTTTATGTGGAAAATAAACAAGCAGACGGCGGAGCCACACGCTGGTTTTACTGTTGTTGTTGCTAATGAACCGACGTGTAAAAACAGTCGCTTGTCTGTCCGTAGTGTGGTTATTTTAAATATAAGAGAGAACTTTAAGAAATTAATATAGCCACTACGGTGACCATCAAAACCATGAAAAAAATATTGACGTAAACATTGTATTTTGTGACACAACAAAGCAAACGATAGCGTATAATATGAAACGATAGATGTTTTAATATCAAACAGCCTCAGATCCTGAGCCAGATGAACAACTATCCCATTAGTAGAGGGGCTAAATACAACGATAGCACAAGTTATAGGGAGGCAATAACCAAATTATCCTTTACAATGTTCTACAGCTCAACCTTCAATTCCTTACCTGAAGTATTTCTCAAGCTCAATAACCGCTAGACTAAGGGTCTTGCCAAGGTGACACCTCTGCTGCTCCTGGACCCAGGATGTCAATGTGGGCCCACAGTCTGATCCGCCATGTCTCTCATTCTGGATTACACAGGGGGTAGATATTAGGGAGGGGGGGACTGATATGCATTTAGAACTCCTTGAAATTAATTATACTCTGCAAATAATGACAAGAAAGAATAAAAATTATGTAAATGCAGTGTTTACCTTTATTTCTTACATGTAATAACATGTTTTAATGTTTGCCATGTCCTTCATAAGCGATATTCTGAGTCGGTTTTTCTCCACACTTGTAATTCATAACTTACAATATATTCAGTACATACAACCATAAATTGTGTGTATTGAAAGCCTGATACCCATTATTTCTCTGTGCCATGAAGCTCCAGTTTTATACATGTTATTTAAAGCACATCAATAAGACAACATTTTTCATCTCAATCCAGCACAGTGTCTTTCTGCAATAAAATCACTCTATACCACCAAGAATGTGTGAATCCACTACTGAAAATAGTTCCCTACAAATACTAAATTTACCCTAGTCTTAGTAAGTCTTTTGTTAAATGGCACTATATGTGTAATTTTTTTAACATGTTAACATTTTCAGAGGGAATTTGTAAGCTTGGAGTTGACCATTTGTACATGTTTAGTATTATAATTTCTTGGTTGATGTACAAAACACAACATGCAGTACAGAGCAGGGCAGTATTGTGGATGCCATCAGTGTTTAAGCTCACACTAGCTGTACATATAAGCAGCACTGCAGGTGCCACTGGTTTTCTAAGGCTAGAGCCCGACAAGGGTGGGAAATTAGCAATAGCTATTAAGCTACTCAATCCCTGGCTGTTCCAGTCTCCATGCCAAATATCCTTGGGCAAGATAGCGATCCAAAGTTATAATGCAGCCATTGGAGTCTGAATATGTGTAAATGTTAGATAGAAAGCACTGTGATAGAAAAAGCATAGAAAAAAGTTCAAAAGTGCCTATATGAACAGTTGTAGGTGAAGGGAAGTATGTCACTCACCCTTTCAAATAAGTAAAGAATCAATAAATGTTTTTCTCAAAAACATTTATTCTCTCTTTACTATATCTCTCATCCTTGTATTTTTTTTATTGTTAGCACTTTTGTCGCACAGAGAATTTTTATGGTTTGAACCATCTGATCTGCTGGGGATTTTCTATGTGAAGTGTGTACACTTTTTCCACCAAAAGTAAAATGGACAAGCTTTTTTTTTTTAATGGCCTGATGGAACTTTTTCCGCATTTGTTTGTTTGTTTGTTTTTTTACCTTAACGGCCACAATAAACATTCATACATAACTCCTTCAGCATTACCTAATGTCATTTTCTAGTTGGTGCTTGCCTTTTGCCTTCTCTGTTTCCTTCCTGTTGTTCCTAAACTCCCCTAGTTGGTCGGGTGCAGTAATGCTTCATCTAGACATCTTCTAAACACCAAAGTGGTTCTGCTCTGTTGATCCTTCAAGCATATCATCAGCACCCACAACAAACCTGAACATAGTTGTGGATCAAAGTGATGAAGTCATCCACTGTCATCTGTATCACAACATTGGCCTCTGGTACAGATGCTCCTTCGTCTGCCTGAAACATGGCAAAGATAGTAAAAGGTGTTACTGCTAAATAAGTACTCATGCAACCACTTCTCATTCATTTATTGCAATTACGGCAAATTTGACAAGTTCACATTCATGCTTCACGTTGAGTAAAGTGAGGTAAGGGGAAAAATATTGCATGTGTCTTATCACCTGCACACAGGGAGCTCTTCTCATCCAGCTCACACTGCGTGGGAGGGATTGTTTCTTGATGGCACAGCTACAACCCAGAGCCTGTAACGAGGCCAGCAAAGTGCCGCCTCCTTCCAGCTGTAAGAGAGCTGCACACACAAACACACTCAGCACAATTACAGCCACAATTAGCACATTTAATGACTTCAATAATACTGCAGATGAAAGACTGGCTGCATGTGCAGTTTAAAATCAAATTTGTGATGATCTACATTGCCAAGTATAATTTAATGTTTTTTTTCTTACCTGGATCCACCACCACCACCATATGCTTGATGCATTCCTCTGGCCTCAGGGCCCTAGCAGCCTCTGCCAGAGCTTTCCTCTCCATTTTCTGTCTCTCTTGTTCCTCCCTGAGCACATCCTTGTCTGGCTGCTGTCTCTTCTTGGCCTGCCTCTTACTTAGAGCCACCTCCCTGGGGGCCTGGATCTCCTCAACCATTCGCTTGCCAAGTTTCCTCTTGGAAGGAGAAGTGTCTGTGCTCCTTGCTCCCTTCAGAGGCAGCTCTTCAAGCTCCTGTCCACAGCCCATTTTTCTCACCTGATGTGAGCCGAGCGGGCACTCTGATTCTGAAAAGCCATTCTGGCCAGAAAACTGTGAGCTGGGCAGAGAGGGTGGCAAACAGTGCTCAGCATCATTCTCGTTAGTCACGATGGAGGCGGCGCTGATCACATTGTCTCGCCTTGCCTTGATTCTTTGTGCCAAAGGAACATAAGGTGCATCATCATCATCGGAACTGCTGCTGATTATCGTTACATTAGCTGTTCCCATCCACACACCACCACTCCCCCTCCCTGGGGAGGAGACAGCTGCTGCTGCAGCATCAGAACCATTAAAGTCGACCAAGTCTGGTTTCTCTGCACGTCTGTGGGAGGCTGGCTGGAGGAAGTCAAACACAGGCAACTCCTCATCTGGGTCACTGGTGCAGTCACTTCGGCTGCCCATAGTCACATGTCCAAGGAGGTTAACGCTACATATTGTGTGACACAAGAACAACAGCACCTTCACTCAACAAGATTTGAAACAAAAGTCTTATAATTTATTCTTTTTAAATAATTAACAAGTTAATAGGTAAACGTGAGAATCAAAATCTAAAGCACCAGGTAAAGGCGTTTTTTTTTCGTAAATTCGACATGAACACAGTCCACCCAGCAAGCCTTATTTCAGTGAAATTCTTATTTGAATAAACAGTGCGCAGCGCTTGTTAACGCCCACCGTAGTGTTTTCTGGACTTAGAAGATAAGCAAGACCAATTATAGGAGTCGCTTGGTGTAACGTTATTGACTTCTCTGACTTAATTGAATATCCAACTTCCAGCTACGCCGTGTCTAACCGAACAGGACCTGGTGATAAAGAAATTACTTTTTAAATTGAGTTTGGCACGACATTAATGTTCTTTTAGAAACGATCAGGAAGGACAACCTAAGCACATTTGCAGGCATCAGCTGAAGCTTAGCAGACTAGCTTGACGCTTCACTTACTGCGGTTCGCTTAACTCTTTGAAATGACAAGGCAGTAGTAATTAAGTAGTTAATAAAGAAGCAGCACAGATAAGAAAAAAAAATATTAACTACTCGCTCTAACTTCAAACTACAGCGAGAAATTATTTATTTATTTACCCAAACACAAAGAACGGCGAGACTCGTTTGATTTCCCCGGGTAATGATGCATTCACAGGTTCCCGGAGGACGTGGATTTTCTGAAACTTCCGCGGACACTGAGGGCGGTTAAGAAAAAAAAAAAAACACTTTTTTTTCAAAGTAATATTTCTATTTTAATTTCTAAATATCGACTTTGTTCTCAAAATAGACACTAACTTTTCTTTCAAAACGTGGCCCTAATACAGTTTTAGAAATAGTAGTAGTGCATTTTGAAGGAGAGGCTCGCAGGCGGAAGACGTGACGGCGGCTACATCGGCGCGAGAATGAAACGTGATTGATAGTTTTTGGCTTTTGGACTACGTTAGTGCTGTGCGATACTGCAAAAGTTGGTATCGGCCACTATGGCCAAACCAATACTGATACTGATACTTTTAACTTATAAAGGCAGCTTAGGGAAGAGCAGTGTATAATGATTTATGAGATGAATCATCATCACCACTAAATCACTCTGATTTTTAATTTCTACAATAATTAGTTAACACAACACAACAAAACTTTCAACTTTTCATGTATTTTGAAATTGGGGTTCTTTGAGACCTGTAATGTAAATGGGCCTGTTTATAAAGCACTTTGGGTCAGCTTCTGTTGTTTAAACGTGCTATAGCATGTAAATAAAATAGTTGTGACGGTCAACACAAAAAGGTTCCGATATTTTTCATAGTGCATGTTTGAGGTATCTTTTTTTCATTTCCCAAAACATAATTTGTTTAACACAATTCAGTGGGTTACATGCTGAACTTAGAGGACAGGGGGGGAAAGTATTGATCCTATCACAATAGTATCAATCTAATACCAATAACAGTGTTGGTATCGATATTATCGATAACTGGATGGATACACCATACTGATTTGGATCACAGACTTTTGCGGTTGGCATAAGATGGTGTGTAACTGGACTACAATGGCATTTCAGGTCAAGGATGAGGACGACATGGATTTAGGAGACTTGACGCTGGTTTATAGTGGAAAAGAGTCAGGAAAAGGGAAAAACAGAAGAGAGGATGGAAGTTTATTAGGAACAAAGAGCAGCAAACAAAAATGTAGAGGAAAATAGTTCAGATGAAGGTAATGTAGTCCAGAAAAATATTATAAGAGAAGAGTTTAAAATAATTCTAAAGATAAGCAAGGTGCAGTTAAGCCCGATAATTTTGTTGTGCAAACTGAAAAAGAAGTTTGGAGAGGTCATACTAGCGAAGTCTTTTGATAGCAGTTCAACCTGAAACAATGAGGGTGTCTGTATTTTTTTAATATCCCAACATTTTAGGCCACTTACATCAGAAATAAAACATAATGCTCAAAAAGGAGCACTAACTTTAGCACTAAGAATTAAAGAAGATTTAAAATCTGGTATGCCTAAATGATGGAAGTGGTACAAGAAGCAACATTCGGGATGGCACTGAAAAATCAGTTGATCTCACAATAGTATCAGATTCACTGGCATGTGTTTGTTCATGGCAGGTAGTTAAAGAAACAACAGAAGGAAATGACAGTCATCCTATCATAACGGAGACAGAACTACAGAGGAGTGTGATACAGGGGTGTACAAAAACGCTGTCTTAGTTCTGCCAATTGGGAGACATTGAAACTTGTTAGTGACCAGCAGATGCAAAAAATGATATGAATGTTAATAATGACGATTTAAATTCCTCTGTCTGTAATGCTATTCTAGAAGCAGCAAAGCGAAGTATAAAGAAGAAGGGAGATAAGGGCTAAAAGAAGATTGTACCCTAGGGGACAAAGGAATGTGATAAAGCAATTAAGAGCTAAAATAAAGCTTTTAAGATATTAAAAAGGATAAAATCAGAATTCTCAGAATCTTATTGAATATAAAAGGTCATTAGCTAATGTAAGAACAACCATTCAAAAAGACAGGGAAGCTACAGCAGAGAGCGATGAAGAGAAGGCAGGTATGCTAGTAGAAACATTTACTTAAGCCACTCGTAAACAAAAAGAGTGTAGTGGCAGTTTTCTTTTATATAGAAAAAGCATATGATGTGGAGAGAAGGTCTACTAATTAGAATAAATGTCGAGTGTATTTGTCTGTCTTTTAACAGACAGTCAAATGTTAGTATTCAACAGTATAGAATTTAACTATTAGTCAAATATTACTATTAGTTAGGTATTAGATTACAGGTGTATAGCATATAATTCAGCAGGATAAATCCAAAGAGAGCAGCTAACATTCAATTACTGGGCAAATCTACAGGGACATGATTAAAATTATCAACCAAAGATTAACTGGGAAATAGTGAAAAGAGGAATACAGAGCTTTGGCTGGACGGTGAGAAAGCAACTGAATTTAATCTGGAGCATGTCAACATCAGTCCGACAGTGCCATTATCAACTATACCACCATGGATACTTCCTAAGGCCCCAGTAGATTTTACATTATTCAAAAAAAAAAAAGAAAAAGGACTTTGTTTTTAACAGTTTTTACATACAATGCATAAAATACTTTTATGGGTACCAGCAGCACACTATAGAATTAAAGGTTATGAAGTCTCTGTTTCTACACTCATTTAATATGAGTGCTTGATGTTTGTTGTATATTTGCTGCTATGACGACTCAATTTCCCTCTGGGATTAATAAAGTCTCTCTGATTGTGATTCTGAAGTGACAGATAGAAGAGGAAAGAAAGCCACAATAAGTCTCTCAGTGGATCTGGTTATCAGTGTCAGCAGGACAGATATAAAGAGCACAACAAGGCATATAATATGAAAATGAAAGAAGGGTGAAAAAAGCAATGGGATGAAGAAAAGATGGTTTTACAAAATCCAAAGGAAACTAAGAGAGACGAGAAGCACAGGAAGGAACAGGAGAGAGAAGACTCTTGTTCATGACTTAGACTTGAGCATACTCGTTTAAACAGTACATTATTTTCAATAGGAAAGCATTATACAGGAAAATATGATTGCAATAGAGATGAGAGACCATAGAGCATGCCAGTTGGTGGCGGTAATGCACCGTTGTTTGCCAATCGCCACCAAAAATAACAGGAAGAAGAAAAGGTTGTTTTGTTTTTTTCCAACAAGCCTTTATTGAACAACAAAGACAACTGAAAGCAAGTATCTTAACAACAGTGCAGTTGTGCGGTATACTCATCCGGTAATTTAATAGAAGAACCAGTAGTACATTTTGGTTTCTATTTCGGACTTTTGTGTATTTCTTGAGGAACTTGAACGTAGCAATGGTAAACGGATATGACATATGTGAATGACGTAGACGACAGTGTTCAAGATGGCTACGCTGGTGTCGTTAATGGTTAAGTCCAGAACAGGTATCACATATTTAAATGAATGCGGCAAACGCTTAAATTTATATTACAGATTAATGCTCACGTGAACACCGATTGACTTTGAATTTTGAGCCAGTGCTTGTGTCGAAGTGTAACTGAGCAAGCTCCGTGGCCTAACTTGTCTGTATGCGAGGAAGGGCTGAATGTCACGATGCAGATCAAACCAAGAAATCTATGAAAATATTAACGTACATGTCACTGTCGACAGTGTGGTCGCAATTTATTGATGTTCCTCAGTTCTGCTACTTTACGATATGTGGAACACATCTCGTTCACTGTAAGCTAACCCTGTGTGTTGATTGAAGACCCCGTACTACTGGGTAACAGTCAGGGCATAATAGTGGGGCAATATCGTGTCTTATATATGGATTTTTTAAAAACGGGTCAGGTGCCGAAACTAGTTTTAAAGCGAAAACACTCCTGAGAACGCGCTTATTTTGCTGATTTCAGGTTTGTTGGTACCTGGTCAACTCTCTCTGCTGGACTCGGTGAGGTTTGCGTCTAAGAAGGCTGGTGGCAGCTGCAGGAACCTCGGAGGAAAGAGCCCTGGCAAAAGATACGGCTTCAAGAAAGTGGATGGTAACATCAAACATTTACATCCATATATTTGTATTCCAAGTGTACTAATACCTGTTCGAGCCTGCAGTAGTGGGGAGGTGCAGGGTGAAGTTATTGTATTTTTGAGCTTTCCATTAGTTTTTATTAGCATCTAGTTTGAATGGTTGCTTGTGTTTTTTCCAGAGTGGGTTTGCTCAATTCAGTTTAGTTTATATTGGTTTCGCTTTTAGCTTTTTTTATTATGAGCAGTATTTGTCAGACTGAGAAATTCAGAAGAATGCAGTGATACAGCAATGTTAGACACTTGGCACATGTATGTACTGATGGTGTCTGAAACTAGTGGCATTGCTGAAGTTGACAGACTAAAACTAAAGCTGTGTCGTGTTTTTTTGTGTTGTTTTGTTTTTTATTAAACTATTTTAGTTTGTAAATTCAAAATATACTTTTACTTTCCTGTTTTAGTTTAGTTTGTTGTGGGACGCTTTGGGTGAGCATCCTGTAGCATTCCCTCCATCACAAAATAAAAGCAGAACTGATATATTACCCACTACCTGATCCAAAAAAAATGTTTCCTTAACTTTTCATAGTGTGAGGAAGAAGTGTGTACAATAGCTAGAATTGGCATAAATGCTGGAAATTAACCCCCCCCAATCTCTTCCGTTTGGTAGGAAACTTTGTCCATTCTGGTAACATCCTTGCAACACAGAGGGTGATGCGGTATCACCCAGGAGCTCATGTAAGTTGCACACTATCCAGAAATGTTGGTGTGATGGACTTTCAGCCTAGAATTAAAGGTTACATCTTAACACCACACTGTCAGCAGTTAATTCTATGTTGCATTGGGAGCTGTGGCAGACAGTGAGGAGCTGGTGTAACTGCTTTTCATCTTGTTTCTCTCCTGGTGCTTTTCCCTGCCCTGAAGGTTGGAATGGGAACCAACAAGACACTCTTTGCTCTGGAGGATGGCTATGTCAGGTTCACTAAGGAGGTCTACGTCACTCCACCGCGGAGCCCAGAGGCTACTCAGGTCATCACCAAGCTGCCAAGAGGAGCCATCCTCTACAAGACCTTCATCAATGTCCTTCCAGTCAAGCAGGAGGGCAAATTCAAGCTAGTGGACATGGTCTAAAACATAGCACCGAGAGCTCATTCACATGTTTGTCAGGATTCACCCTGACTTGGTTTCCAGAGATCTCATGAGGATGGCTACTGACCTCAAAGATCTTTCCTGGGATCCCTGGAGTTACAGGACTCTCTCACGTCTGTTGTTTCATTCAGTATAAATCTTTAAGGAGATGAGTTTAAAATGGTATCAATCCGATATTTCGTTGTGTCCTTCCAAATGACACATGAATTGCGATGAAAATAAATGTACATGAAAGTGAAGAGAGTAAATTCTAATTGTAAACTGGACTCAGTTCACACTGAACTGCGGCATCATTGCTGTCATACTGAATATACATGTATTTAGTGTATTAAAGTTTTCTATGTGAAAGTCTTACATTGTATGAGTTGAGTGTGTGTCGAGAGCATCATTGTGTTTGTTAAGCACTCTGAGTTTTCAGAGTTGAAAAGCACTGTACCCATATATACCTATCCATTTCCCATGTAAGCGTTTAAAGGGGCAGAACAGTTTATTTCTGGACATTGCACAGAAAGCAACAACGTCCTGTAGAACATTTAACTTGTCTGCATTTGTCCTCATTCTTTAATTGTGAATAGGCTTCTGTTTACTGACAGAGGGATATGGATCTGCTGCTAATGTTATAGTTCTGCAACAAGGTCACCTATAGAGTCCTTACACCAGGTAAAATAAGTATTGAACATGTTCCCAATTTTCTAAATAAATATATTTATATATTTAAGGTTCTAATGATATTACATTCTCACCAGATATCTGTACCAGCTCATCCTCTACACATGCAAAGAAATCAAATGATAGATGTCCAGTCTAACAATGAAAAATGACACAGGGAAAGTGTATTGAACACATGAAGAAAGGAAGGTGCAAAAAGGCATGGAAGTCATGACACCAGCTGAAATCTGACAGTAATTAGAAAACGAGCCTGCCAATTAGTGCAAATTAATATCAGCTGGTTCAGTCCCAACTGATGGCCTATAGTAAGGTGTCACACAAGAAACATCTCATGATGGGTAAAACCAGTGAGTGCTTTCAAAGTCTTTGGAACCTTATTGTTGCAAAAAAAAAAAAAAAATACTGGTGGCATCGTTTACAGAAGAATCTCTAAACTACTGAAGGATTCAGTCACCACTGTTGGGGCATAATCCTGTGGAAAGAACATGATTCCACCATAAACCGATCACAACCAGGTGCTCCCTGCAAGACAGACCAGTGAAAGGAATTATCAGAAGAGTTGTCCAAGAGCCAAGGACAACTTGTGGAGAGCTACAAAAAGACCTGGAAACAGCAGGTACAATTGTTTCAAAGAAAACAATGTGTTCAACCACCATGGCTTGTGTGCATGCTACCATGCAAGACTCCATTGCTGAGAAAAAACAGGTTGAAAGTTTGCTGAACAACATGTGAACATGAGAATATAGTCTGGTCAGATGAGACCAAAACTTAACTTTCTGCATGCCATCACACACACCATGTTTGGAGGTCAAAGGGCACTGCATAGCACCCTGAAAACACCATATCAACAGTGAAGTTTGGAGGTGGGAACATGATGGTGTGTGGTCATTTTTCACCACGGCAAAAGTGAGGAAAGAATGAATGCAAAAATGTACCCAGACATTCTTGATACAAATCTGCTGCCAAAAGGAAGAGGAGAAAATAATGGTGGTATTTAAGCAAAATAATGATCCCAAACAGCCACGGAAACTCTCTTTTGGTTTCAGACAAAAAAAATAAATAAATAAAGCTGCTAGAATTAACCAGACAATCACATGACCTCAATCCAAAATCTATGACATTTTTGGAAAGAATGAAAGCTCAGAGTTCTTAAAAGGGACCCACAGAACCTGACTGTGTGGACGAATTAATGAGTCCCTCCTAAGAAATGCATGGGACTAACATCTCCATACAGCAGGCATCTTAAAGCTGTCAACACCAACACACGCTTTTAGTATTAAATACATTTCAGTCAGCATTATCAATACTTTAATTTCTCATTATTACACATAACTTAATTTATGGACATCTATGGTTTGATTCCATTGAATGAGTTGTTACCAACATCTTGTGAGAAGTGCAAGTCAGTAGCACCTTTAGAAATATATACTTATTTGGAAAACTGGTGACGTGTTCAATGTTCATTTTACCCACTGTATATACTTCTTTTCATCCAATGCCTAGTGTCACTAATCTGACCTAGAGAAAGTGCTTTTGTTTGTTTTGGGGTTTCTTTTATTTGAAGAGCAGGCGGCTTTTTAAATTACTGATTTAATCTAATAAGTGAACACAATGCTGCAGTTATTAGCTGCCTTATCTCACAGCAAGAACCTTCTAGACTCAAACCTTCTGGTTAACCGTGGTCTTGATGTGTGGAGTTTGCATGTTGCCCCTTTGGGGATACTCTGACTTAATTAGTGAATCTAAATTGGCCCTATTGTGTACTCTGTCTCATACCCAGTGTCTGCTGCAATAGCCCTCCCCATAACTGGATAAGCAATTAAGAAAATGAAGCCTAAATGATCTCCCGCCAATAGTATCATTTCCTCTAGGAAATCCACAACGACACAGTCCTTCAATAACTGATGAATGTATTCCCTCAATGGCACTTTGCTATCACCAAGCATTTTTAAATCCTTTGTCAAACTGTATACATAATAATACATAACAATGCACAAAACAATGCATGTATATCACACAGACTGTACAAACTACAGTATGTATATATAGTATATAAATATTTATATAGTATATAAATATGGACAATGTAACATAGCACAACCACTTAATTTCCTCCTCCTTTTAGCTGCCCCCTTTTAGGGGTTACCACAGTAGATCATCTGCCTCCATTTCTCTGTCACACCAACCCTGCAAGTCCTCCTCACTCCAAACTTCATATTCAACATCTGTAGGCCAGTAGATCAACTGTCTTCTCTGTGCACATGTCCAAACCATGTCAAACTTGCCTCTACTTATTTTAATTTATGTTCATCCTAGTCACTCCCAATAACAAAAGTTTGTTTTAGCATTTTTTAACTCTGAATTTAAAATGTAGATGATCCTCCTAATAAAGAGTCTCAGAGTTTCTGAATACCCAAAGTTCAGGTCAGTGTGCACCATTCTCAATATATGTAAAAACATACAACTTTCAAAGGGCATCTTTGAGATGTTCTGTGGTTTTTGATTTCTATGGCAAATGTTTGCTCTAGTTAAAAAGTAATGCACTGCTCTCATCCCTTCCTTTCAAATGGAACTAACAGTCACAAGTGAACTCAGAACAGTTACTATTTGGAAACTGACATTAAAGGAATGGACAGTACTGACAGCAATTAAGTCATTCACATCATTAAGGAATGTACTGCTTGAGTCATGGTTATTATCATAAGAATACTCCAGAATCAGAGATATCAATCAACAGTCCCAAAGCAGAAGTACTCCCTTCCCACATCTCTTTTCTTTCCTCCAATGGCTCTGTTGTCAGTCTAACAGCTACAAAATTGGAAAGTGCCCTCATGTTATGGCTTGATGAAGAGCCTTCTCAAAGAGCAGAATTCTTGAGGTCTGTGCAGTATATTAAGTGGAAGTTGGCAGCTGGAGCCTTACACATATGATTGACTCTGGCATTGTATGTCTTCAGCTGTCATTCCAAGTGTGGTTTAACAGGTGAACATCCAATGACTGTTCATCTGTCAGATGCCCTGGTGTAATGCCACCACTGGACTCTGGAGTGACAAATTACGCTTGAGTCTGGGTTTGGCGGTTGTCAAGAGAACGGTACTTGTGTAAAGTTTGGTGGAAGGGGGATTATGATGTGAGGATGTTTTCAGGAGTTTGGCCCCTTAGCTCCAGTGAGCATACTAAGACATTTTGGAAAAGACATCTGTGGGAAATGTCCATCTAAGTGATAGTTGCATGGTATCCTGATGATGAACAGCCTTCTAGGAAGCTCAGTTTGACACACACACACACACACACACACACACACACACACACACACACACACACACACACACACACACTATCCTTACCTTGGTCCAATAGTTCTCTGGTTCCGGGCAGCACTGTGCCCATTGTTGGCAATGATCATCAAAGTATGCCTAGTAATGCCTTAATTTGGAACCACAGTATTTTTTGTTTTAGTCATTATCTACTCACTCACTTCACCAGATACATTTTTATTTGTGTATACGCCAACAATATAGACAGTGTTAACCTCCTAAGCCCTAATCTAAGGCCAAATTTAATAAACTCAGTCTCTATTCATAAGAATAATTAAGAAAGTAATTGTTGTGAAGAAGAGAGATGGACCAAACTAACGGAACAGAAAGTTAAGGAAAACTAAACTGGGAAAACTAAGAAACAAGAAACCAAACTAACAAACCGGAAATGCAAGGAGACGGCGAGCAGAGATGACATGAAACGGAGAATGAAATGCATGAATAGGCAGACACACACTATATATACACGGTGTGAGTGTGTGTACAGTCTGTCTCCACGTTGGGTGAGTGCCGAGTATTTGTATATGTGTGCATGAGGGTGGGAATGTACGTTTGTGTCTGCGTGTGCCTGTTCGTCTGTGTCTATATGTCAGGTCGAGTCTTGGACTCCACCTCTCTGGGAACATCTCAGGCCCTCCAAAGTGTGGAGGCCGATCTCCCCTCACCACACTCCCTGTCGGTGGCTGATGCCCTCAGACGTGGGGCCTGGATCTCCTCCATGCCTGCTTCATGCCCTGGGGGACGGGGCTATGGCTCCCCACACCCACTAGCAGATCATTACATGGAGAAACCTTTTAAATACACACGTGCTCATCCACACAGGTGTGCACACACAGGTATACACACAGGTATTCACAGACACAAACTACACCTTTCTTGGCTGGTACCCACAAAGCACATTGTTTGCTGTCGGTCCTGCGTGCTGCACAATAACATTCAATATTTAGTATTTACTGTTGTTTACACTCAGCTAGATTATTGTGATGGTGTTGTGTTTATTATGTTGCTCTCTTTTTTGCTTGTGTTCTCTTTTTTTCCTTCTCTCAACAGGTGATCCAGGTGATGTTTTTTAAGTGCCCTTTCTCACTGTCCCTCTTCCCCTTTGTTTCTCTCCCTCCCTCCCTCCCTCTCTCTCTTTCTCTCTTTCCTTTTCCCCAGTCATGTTTGTCTCATCTGTAACAACTGAAAATAAAATAAACAATAATAACAAAGGTCAACCAAATGGACTTAACTGGACAAGACATAACAAGGGACACAGACCTTCAAAGTAAAACAGGAAACTTACAGACACAGAGTCAGAGACACAAACAGAGGGAGCACAGAGTACAGGAATCAGAGCGACATGAGGAGCAAAGGAATCCAAAACCTAAGATCTAGAAATACAAAACAGAAACCAAGAAGAAACCACAGACTAATAAAAAAATAATAATACAAAATCAAGATGCTGGGTCACAGACCCATGACCATGACAGTAATAGCACTTAGTGTGGTAGTTGGTAGTTCTTACTGTGTACTCCTGTCTTTTATATGGTCTAAGCCTGCAGCAGAGAGGATCTTCTGTATAGATGACCACCACCAAACAAAACACTACAAAGATGTTTAGGACAGAGACAGAACAACACAGCATTACTGTTTCCACAGGAAAAGAGCTGTTTCAAGCTGCACATATAATATAGTTCATGTAATGAACACAACCATTTGGTACAACCAAGTTATTTACAATATGCTATTCCTAAATATTGATCCTACAGACTTCTGCTTGTACATTTTGGTTGCTCCAGTGCTCTTCATTTGCATTTAAAGATCTTGTGTTTTCATAAATCTATTAGTAGTACATGTAGTACATGAATGTAGTAAAATTAAACTATAAATACAAATATAAAAATCTCACATTACTTGATTTCAATTATAAGCTAAAAGAAAAGAAAGCATTAAAAGAAACCCACTGCTATATAAAGGTGCAATATAGAAGAAGGATTTTATGAATGTATTAATGTTAAACTTTGTAATGTTATACACAGTGACGCCAAAGCAGCTTCAGGGTGTCTCAAGCTTGTGTGCTTTTAGTTTTAGTAATACTCTATGTACTGACCAACTGACTGGGTGTAGTTTTAATCCCACACCCAGATAAATGGAAGGGTTGTGTCAAGAGTGCAAAATCAAACATTCGGATTCATCTGCTGTGGCAACCCCTTGGGAAAACAGGGAGGAGGAGGTGAATTATTTCAATGTTGTACAGGCTGACCTGGAGGGAAGTTTGGCTATTTTCCTAACAATGATGTGGATCATACACTATGGCTCTTGGTTGAGATTTGTTGAAAGGAAATAAAACAGAATATTTAGACTGAATAAACCATTTGGTGTGGATATTTAGAGCGCATGTATGTGTTCTCATCACTGCACACATGGGAAAAAACACAAAGATTATTAAACACAGCAGGGCAAAAATGGTTTTGTTTTTCAAAAATATACAGTTTCCTTTTTTTTACTCAAAATATGAATTATAATATTAATACCAGCACTGAATCTTTTGTGATAAATTGCATTCTCCCTGACACACACAGAATGTTGGGATTTCAGCACAGCCTTTTTTTTCCCTCTACATACAGACTGTTTAATAATCGTGAAAAAATCCAGAAAGGTAGCAGAGATCTGATATTAGGGTTATTTCTTTTCAAGAAGTAAGTCGTGAACTAGATTTTACAAATTCAGAAATACTGTCAGACATACCCCCCCACCCCCAAACTCTCAAACAAAACCAGACAAAAGGATTACTCTATGTACTGACCAATAAACATAATACCATCTCCACGATCAGGGCCCCATTTTATATTAAGTAAAGAGTTCCAGAGTCGGGGAGCAGAGTAACAGAACGCCCTGCTCCCCACGCTGACTAAGCGAGCAGGAGGGACAATGAGATGAATAGAGGAGAAAGACCTGAGGGAACGAGAAGGAACAGCAATGTGATTGAGCTCAGACAGATATGGAGGAGCGAGGTTGTGCATGATCTTAAACGTATAGAGGACCTTGAAATTAATGCGTAGATGTACCAGGAGCCAGTGCAGCTGCTGCAAGACAGGAGTGATATGGTGTATAGAGGTGGTTCTAGTAATAATCCGGGCAGCAGAATTTTGAATTAATTGAAGTTTATGAAGAGATTTGTTGGTCAGACCAAACAAAAGGGAATTACAGTAGTCCAGGCATGAAGTGACTAAACTGTGAACAAGGACAGCGGTGGTATGGGGAGTGAGGGAACGACGGAGACGGTTAATA
>VURO01029803.1:0-13178 GCA_015108175.1 Pelvicachromis taeniatus | reverse complement strand
AAGCCGTGCGTTGAGGTGAGCCCGACTATATCTAGCCGGTACCTCTCAACCTCACGCACTAACTCAGGCTCCTTCCCCACCAGAGAGGTGACGTTCCATGTCCCGATTGCCAGTCTTGGTAGCCGGGGATCGGTCCGCCAGGGCCTCCGCTCCTGGCCGCCGCCCAGCTCACAATGCACCCGACCCCTACGGCGCCTCCTGCTGGTGGTGGGCCTGCAGGAAGATGGGCCCATGTCCCTTTTTCGGGCAGTGCCCGGCCGGTCCCCATGGACTAAGGCCCGGCCACCAGACGCTCGCCCTCGGGCACCCTCCCCGGGCCTGGCTCCAGGGCGGGGCCCCGGTAACCCTATCCCGGGCAGGGTAAACTGTTCCCTTGTTGGCTCTCTCAATGAATGAAAATAACTCATGTCACATAAATGTTAAAAATCCTTGGTCTCTATTCTTTTGCACAATTATTGTCCTATATTCATGGGAGGGCTATCATTCCTTCAGGGTTCCAACAAACATCTCTACCTTTTGAGGTAAGACTCACCAGGATTGATTTATTGAATTTCTTTTACAAACAAAATATAAAAACACTGTCAGACTTCATATATCCACTTTGGAAATGTCAGTAGTACAGTTTGTTCCTCAAATTTTCTCTGAAATTACCAAAACAGGCATAAATTAGCAAGCCTAAGACCCTCATGATGCTAGAAGAACAGCCATGTTCTTCTAGCATCATGAGGGTGTACCTCATGATGTGCAGTGCTAATGTAGGCATACCACCCTCTTTATTTATTTTTACAATTTATTTTCATTCCTTTCATCTAACTCTTAATTGCCTTTATGTAAGTCATTTGCTGCATTGTAATTATGTGTTAAACATTGCTTTATTTATTTCAAATGTGTTATATTTGTAATGTATATGTAATTATGCAAATATCTCTGAGTTGCAATGTGCATATGAAATGTACTATTCAAAAAGAGTTTTAATTATTGTTATTATTAAAGCTATGCTATTAGCAAATCTTATTGTTATTAGTATTATCATTATTATTATTAGTCTGTTTTAAAGGTTTACATCAGTACCTTAAAATTAGTTCACTGTCGATTCCTCTAAAGGAATTCAAAAGCAAATTTCATAAAAGCAGCAGCAGAGAGGCTATTCTAACATGTGACATCCATAATGTGAAGGCGCTCTATTGGTGCATAAATGCATCCATGGGCCTGGCTTATTTATAATTATGATCTACAGAGTCCTTTTGTTGCATCTATATTTAGAATGTATTCACACAAGGGCTGTCAAAATTAACATTAACACAGATTAATACATCATCATGATTAATCTGATTAAAATTTTTAACGCAATTAACCCTTCTGAAGCACAGAATGTCTCTGTCAATGCATTTAGGGCAGTTTGTCCAAGTAGAGTTACCTTTGCACATGCGCAAAGGGCAGTTGATCTGGTAGTGATGGGCAGCAGAACCAATCAACTCAATATAGAAGATGACAAACAGCACACTGGCCCTCTCAATGGGAAATTTGAGTATAAAAAACAGCAAGATGGAACAAACCATCCCACTCTGCAGGGGAGTGGGGTGGGTGGGGTGGTGGATGGCCTGCTGTTTTACAAAAGGAAGCTGTGAACTTCCTTTTGTGCTCAGGAAACTAGCCACTCCAAGTGGCTCAGCATGGCCCCACCTTGTTTACCTAACAAAAGCAGCAGTTCATAGGTGGTTAGGATAGTAGCTAAAAGCCTTCCAGCCATTTGGCTGTCCGGCCGGTTTTATAGGTAGAAAAGCCAAATGGCTGCTCTCTGGGACTGCTAGTGTTATTAGACCGGCATTACCGGCATTTAAAAGAGACAGGTGGTTATTGGAAGATATACGATATATTCCCTTTTTTCTTGAGTCTTGAGATATTTAAGATAAAATAAACCTGTATTCATCCCGCAAGGGGAAATTTCTAAGGCTGCCAGATGAACATACATGAGCACCCCATCTGACCATACATACAACAAACATTGGGAAGACAGGTCAGAGAGGTACAAAACAACACTGAAAATACAAATACATCAGGATAGATGAGTAAAAAAAAGCTCCTCCAAGACTGAGCTCCTAGGGGAGATCATTCTGAGAACAGAAAAAAACACCTCAGCACAGAAAAGGTCACATATTACAACATAAAAACACAGGACTTACAACGGGGGGGGTGGGGGGGCGGGGGGTGTTAGGAGTTAACCCTTGTAGATGGTAGCACATTCCTGCAGCCAGTCTTTCGGCGCTGGACAGATCCGCCTCCAACTTGGGTGGACATAAGCGTTCAGAGGCGATGGGATGGGGAGGGGGTGCGTGTGTGTCTGTATCAGTGTACATGGGATGTTTGCATATGTGTGTGTATCCCTCATTGAAGTTGAAGCACAGTCTCCTTTCACTGTTCACCCTTCACCCAGTTCCAAAAGTCGACAATGCCCAATCCAACTCAGGTGTCCTTGAATACTGGGACAAAGAGACAAAACAGCTTTGCTATCAGGGATGTTTTGGTTTGAGCCGGCCATGAAACTGGCTGGCTCCGAGGTGTCCGCATGAAGAAATAATGATTTTTCATTTAGTTTGAAACAACTGAATAAATTTTACAGTTGAACTAACATCCATCACTGGTCATTCATTCCAACTTCCCACTGAAGAGCAGTGCATCTCCCAAGATCTTATCCACTTTGCATTCATTGCCCAGATGTTTTCCGTTTTATACTCAATGAACACAGGAGTACTCACGGCTCTCCTAACAAATCCATCCTAGCAGCCACGCTTGTGGTGGTTTGAGCAGCACTAGCAACTTTTCTTCACTGGGTTAAGAGAAGGGGGGGTGTCCCTCGCATTCAGTGACCAGTTGATCCATAATTACTCTTTTAGGTTTTAGAGAACATAGTTGTGAGTCTCTTCAGGGTGAGAAATACAAATACACAAAAAACTAGACAAAAGACCTGCTAAGCAGGAAAGATAAGGAATAAGAGATGGAGAGAAGTGCGACCGCCTCCCTCAAGAGCCAAAGGAAAAATAAATAAATAAATAAAATTTAGTTTTAGGCCTATATGCACCATATGAAATTACATAGGCAAAACATGTGGTGATAACATATTAAAAGCTGCTGCTTCAGTCATTATCAGATCCCTTTCACTGCCACCCACGTCCAAGCTTAAAAAGCTGTGCTCCATACCTAATGCACCCAAAATAAGCTTTTAAGAAAGGATATAAATTCAGTCAGTACAAAGCTCCATGGCTAGCAAAAAGGCACTGATACATATATCTCATACACCAAAGCTGTGGAAGTGCACCTAGCATACCGTAGCTGAAGTCTCCGTTGTTTTATTGTAACACCTCCCGGATGGTTCATGACTAGAATGAAGCTGTAAATGTCTGTGCATACAATATGTCTGTCACTGGAGAATATGCCTGCCCTCGCTACAGCAGGCTAATTACGTTTCAGCCTCAGTGATAAATGTGGCTCTGCTTTGATTTACTTGCAGCTGCCCTCGCTGTATTCATAGCCTTTACCATCTCTTACACACAAACACAAACATGCACACGAATATGAAGCTGAATTTCCCCTGAGAGCAATTATCACAGAGTTCCACAGTTTGTACTTGTGTTATTAATCTCCACGCGGACTTTCCAGTGACAATATGGCACTTTCTGTGGTTATTTACAGAACAATTCGTGGCCAGTGCATTTTACTGCACCCCATAATTACAGGCACAAATGAGCTGACGTGTAGAATTCGAGCAACTCAAAATGTGAGTTAGCTTATTATAGCAGAAGGTGGGGTAAAACGTGAGAGATGATTCAGCTCAATGACATGAAAAACCCATTGAGTTCCTGTCTGTCACCATCAATCAACGCACTGTATGTATATTTGCATATTTACTATACCTTAACACACTAGTAAAACACAAAAGATGACTCGTGGAGATGGAGTAAATACTATAAAATACGAGACCTGCGAGATGCAAATATTATGTGGGACAGCAGTACTTTTTTAAATCTATGCTTTCCTCCACAGTTTACCCATTTTTGTGAAATTCTGTACAGCAGGAAAAAAAAATGACCATATTAGGAACAACTTGAAATGCAAAATTACCCTGCTGAGTATTTTTACTGTCCACTATAATACAATAACTCTTTATTTTTATCACACACAAGAACATTTACTTGAAACATAAAATACACATGCTAATTTTTCTGATTGAAACCTAATCTTCAAAAAAACATGGCAATGCAGCAGTAAAGGAAGAAATGATGGAGCGTTAAAGTCAGTAATTATATTTGTAGACAATGAGATATTTAAAATGCTCAAACATAATTGGAGCATTGTTTTTAATGCTGGAAGAAAATCCTCTGTAGTGTGGACTGCCAGAAGTCTAAAACCTATAGACATCAAGCTGTTCGGCTTTACTGCAGTCATCTTCAGTTTGCTTGTTTGTGGCTCTCCTTGTTTTCAGTTTTGTATTCAGTATTTGAAAAAGATGCTCTATGGAGTTGAGCGCTGACTTTTTGGTGTTCCTGAGTTGGCAAGAGCATTTCTTTGTTTTAACAGTGTATCAGATTGTTGATATGACCTCTATAGTTTAAGCTATCACCCTGAAAGACCAGTAGTGGCCTCCTTCACTGCATCTCTTTGGACCTCATAGTTACAAAATGTTAGTCCACCTCTTGGAATTAACTGCAAGTCTTTTATTTGCTTAATTTATCATAGAATGAATAAGTGAGCAAGCCTAACCTGGAAACTGCTTGTCAATCAATTGTTCAATCACCTTTGAGCCTCTGAAAATTGGGGACTGTACATAAAAAAAGGCTATAATGCTTAAATGTAAATATTATGCATTATTGAAACCTGTTCAATTAAACCTGAAATATTATACTTCAATAACACTTTCATTATTTGATCTAAAAGCCGCTGTGGTCATATACAGAGGGGAAAATGCGTCATTCTCTGAATATTTTTTGATCTAGCTGTAAATGAAAATGTGAAACCTAGTTACTCTCTTATCTTTCCATAGTCGAGAAAACAGTGTAAAAGGGCTGTGGATGTTGGAGCATACGCTTTGGAACGTAACAAATATGGTTCACACAAAAACGTGTTTTCTTTTTTTTTACATCAGAAAGATAGGGAAAGATGAGATTTCTGACATTATCTGACGTGCAAGTCTGTTTACTAAGAGGTAGAGAAGGGTGTGGGCGGGTAAACAACAGGGGTCTGGACAGTGAGAGAGGTGAGGTGAGATCGCAACAGATGGCCTGTCTGTGGACTTCCTCCATCAGCTTAATAAACACACACACACATACAAATACATATTCATGGTCAGTATTCCAGAACAAAAAACACTGTTGGAGTATGAGCTACCTGGTTGTTTGCAAGGAACTGTAAAAATCTACCAGTTCTGAATATTCTCTAAAGCTAAACCATCCTGCCAATTATCTTTATCTTTCCACTTAACTAAAGATGACTAGCTTCAGCAAGTCTGTTATCATTGCCTTTGAGCAGCTTTTTCATTTCCTGCAAAATAAAATACAAGATCTTAAGTATTCCTCATAAGAGTTAAAAGCAATTAACTTGGTCACTGAATGCCTAACCTCCTTGTTAACATATACACATTGTAAGCTTTGTCTTAAAGCTCTTGTGCATTGGGGCAGAAATAGAACAAAAAAGAACTGTGTGTGCTGCGGAAGTCGGAAGATTACAATCATAATACAACTGTGTGCTAAAACGGTTACTCCAAAGCCTAAATGGGAAACTCTAAATTATGATTAATCATTTGGGAACTTCTTTGCATTTTAATTAAAACCACTGATGCATTAGGGCACAACCAAACTTGTTTTTACCCAAGGAAATTTATAATCATTATCTGAAACAGAAACAGATCTCCCCCGTAATTTATCCACCAAATAACTTTGAATCTCACCAACTGATATGTACATTTTATTACTAGATTTGGGCAGTAAAAGGTTACATGTACAGTTGTTTTCTCACTACACAGACAACCTTTTCTTTACAGTTCAAAAATGCCACGAATAAAGACAAGATCAGTTGATTTTGCAACCCTGCACATATTGTGGTAACAGTTTAGAAAAAGCTCTCAACTTACTTAATTGACTTAAAGGCCTCTACTGATTTAAGTTAAATCTCAACTTTCCTTAAAAAAGAGCCCATTACATCTGCTACTAGCTGAGGGTTTAACTAATAAACCCAAATACATTCTGTCTGCCAGCCACACTTAATGGTATAGCTAAATATTTTATTAAAGTACTGGATTGATGGCAATTCTTCCTAGGTGTCGACCTTTATCAACTAAGCCTGAGGTTCAACAAAAGTAATACTTTATTCCTTTTACCATCTAGTCTAACCTCACACAATAAACATGTTTCTTAATTTTGAATTAGTATTTGTTTTATGTACTGTAGGTTCATACTTTTGTCCCTTATCAGCTCTAGATATTTTATTAGCAAGCTGTCCTGAATTCCAGAAGGAAGAATGCTTACACAGCTCCAATTAACAGGCGCCATAAATAGATCATCCAACCCAAACTGTCTATGTTTTATATTTTTGATTGATTTTCTCTGCAGGGTGTTTTAGCTGAAGGTCTCTCTTCATCTTTTCATTTTAATTGGCCTGACATGAGGGGACTTATGCAAGTCAGTTACATTCAAAAACACACTTCCCTTTAAAAGAATTCTCAGTATTCAGGACAGTATTTTGTTCCTCCGTTTTGATGCTATTAACTTGAACCTTTCCCACTATTCAATTCAACCCCCTATATATCAGCACTGAAGAAGAGAAAAGATTGAAAAAGATTTTTGCATTATCACCAATAAAGTGAACATAATTTAAACAAAATCATTTGTTTTAACTTCATGGTAAAGGAAAACACCAAGACACTAAGATTTGCAGATCAACCAATTTCATAACATAGAAGGCATTTTACTTATTGAAAACACGTTTTTGCCTCATTAGAAGCAATAGCAACATGTGATACAACAAGCAAGACTTAAATGTTTTTGAATATTGTTTTAGTGGAACAGACTTGTGGTTTGCTTACAGAGTTCAATCAAGACTGTACTTACACCAAAAGCTCTCCAGATATAAGGGCGCAATGCATTTACGTGCCCTTTTAACATTTACGTTGGCTTCAGGTAATGGCATTCCTCACATTCCAATTCAAACCGTCAATAACCTTTTTTCTCAGTGTCTTCAACACCAATACCATACCATAGTGGCACATAAGGATCTTTTTGATTTGTATATCAGAAAAATCTGAAGTATGAAATGTCAAATATTTTTTATTTTGACAGAGGGTCGTTTTGACTTGTGGAGAACTGCAATGACTATGCTCATGGTATAGTCATTGGTCATCTACTTTTGGACTTTGACCAGACAATCCAAAAATTTCCAATTTCCAAGTTAACTCAGCGAACCTCTGTTGTACCAAGAGATTAAACACTCCTATTTGCTGTCTTAGCTTTGCAAACTGAAAGTCACAGTCGTAGTTCCTTGTTCAGCAACAGTGAGCATCTCATCTTTAAAAACAGTGCTGACCACTGAACCTTGTGAACTGCATATAATACTACTCATGACACGGTTATTTTCTTTGTCACAACAACTCCACAGGCAGAACCTATACTTGTCTGTGCTGAAGTTATGCTATGCTTGGCTGCTCACAGCAAAACAACAAATTCAACCCCAGACTTGTTGATGCTTTGGCAAATGCACAATGCAAAATACAATTGTGTATAATCTGTCTATTATATTTGTCCCCTCTGGCTGTGACTGTAGTCACATGCCATCTAGAAAAGTGATGGATTGCATGAAAGGCTTGCAATTCCTCACTGTATCACGATGAAACACATTCAGATCTGTTGCAACCTGTCGACCAGAGCTCAACTGCTGTAATACAACAATGATGTGTGATTTCTTAGTTTACATTTTTTACATTATACATCCTTTCTAACAGTAGATTTTTACTTTGCTAAAGAAAAAAAACGATTTTTCTTCTCGCTACCCCTTTTTGCATTTGAACTCTGAGCACATCATAACTGCTCTTAGTTTGTGAGGGTAACAGCAGGGGATTTGCTTTGTTTCCAAGCATAAAAGATGCCCGCTAAAGCACACGATTTGCCAACTTGGTTCAGTTGACGTTTGTGTATGCATGTGTATGTGTGTGTGGACTTGTAGAGTGGCAGGCGGTTAGGCATATATTGGCACAAATATACAAATGCATGAATGGGTATACAGGTCAGTACATGTTAACATGCCAAGATGACAAAGATATTCATTTAGTAAATTTACATAATTATATTTGTTAAGATGACACACATTTGTGGGGGAAGCTACATTGCTCACGGGCTTGGTCGGCTCTCTAAATAAAAAGGATGCTGTGTAATCAAGGCCTGGAGAGAGGACATTCCTTTCTAACTGCAGATGATGAAAAAGGGCTGTCCCAGAGGAGTGCCTTCCCACCAGTAGCTGTGATGGCTGATGACATCACTTATTAGAGGTCACAGTAAAGAGCATATACTGCTGAAAGCTACAAAATGGAATTAAACAAAGACGACAGTAGTTTAAGTGGCTCTGACTTCTTAGAAGAACAATCAGTACCAGTGACTTTATCTCACCTTTGCTTAAGCTCTAAATAGCCATAAAAGTCAAATGCTATTGCTAATTCTGTTAACAAATTAAGTATTTTAGTACTATGTATTCAACCTTCACTTATGAAATACATAAATAAATGCAGGCACACACATTTTACTCTTTATATAGTGTATGTTAACATATAAACAGATTGTCCTAAACCCAAAACTAAAATCCAAGGAAGCTCTGATATGGCCTGTCCAAGGCACCTGAGCTTAAGTTTTAGCTGAATTACATCACTGATGATTTATTGTAATGCTAGTTGTTAGAGTAATGCAACATAGCCATAAAGTCAACCCTGCTGAAGAGTAGGTTTATTCAGTGTAAACAGTATTAGATGATGGACTGAAATTGCATTGCCTAATCAGGACTGCACCATTTTTGTGAGACAACCTAGAACGCTAATAGGAACACCTTGTCATTATGCTTTAGTTTACCCTGACTGATTACTTACAGAGAGGTACTACCTCATTTGGTAAATGATTACATATTTTGTATTTGGAACCTATAATGACATAATGAGGGGCAGTACAAGGAGATAAAGCAGTCTGTTGACTAATCAGCCGAGTAGTGGTTCAATTCCCCGCCTCCCAGGCATGTTAAAGTGTCTTTGGGCAAGATGCATCATTATGTGAATGTGACAGATAAAAATAGCTTAATGTGTATAATACAAAGCACTGTATGGGTTAGAGTTATTTTGCCATCTATCCTGATTTTTAATGTAAACCACTGTGTATGTATGGTGCATTCCTCATAACACTCGAAGAGAAATTTCTGCTGGTGTGAAAACTTCCTTTCTAAAGCCTCCCAACTGCCATTCATCCAGTTACATAGATAGTGATTATGCTTCTCAATGGATATGGATTTATTTTCCATAGTCAGTGACCACGAGGGCATGTACTCCTCTCATGGCCTTGAAAACAAATTTGTTCTATCCAGGACATGCTGACCCCAAATCCCCCTGTTGATCCAGAAACTTTATTTTGATGAACAGCGTGAAAGAATTTCACTCTGAAGGCTACATGAAAACAATTTACAAGTCATAATTTATCCTGCTGTGTTCTGACATTCTGAAACATTCTGATCCTATATGACACTAACTTATTAGTTCAGGTAAGACACAAGAAGAGACAATGGTTTTCATATGGTTTATAATTTTGAGCATTATTAAACCTTTTCCTTAATTCTATTTGAGAACGACGTGGAGGAGAAAGGCAGTGCACCATTGCATCATCAATTTAGGTAATTCACAACTAAAAACAGGATTGAATTGAACTTTTGACATTGCTTAATGGATCAAAGACTCATTTTTGATTTCCAGATTCTGTACTTCTCTTGACATCTTCATTTCAGCTCTAAAATAAGGGATGCACTGAAAGTGACAGTCGGGGTATTTTGTGGTTTAGCTTACATTGTACACAGGATGCTCTCAAGGACAGAGTGCATGTAAATATCACATAAACATGATATTAAATTCCTGCAGTGGACTTAATATGCCCACAGCATTGAAGTGCGAAGATTAACATAAAAATTATGAAAATGATGGGAATAACTACAGCATTCATCCTGAGGCCTTATGACTATTTAGATTAGATCTGAATTTCTTGGTGTGTGGGTGCCAGACTGATGAGACCATTTGGGCGTAATCTGGTCTGACACTCGCCCACATTTATCTGCATGGCAAAGACACATGTTCAGTGGAAATATACAGTGAACAAAACAAATCCCAATGCAAAGAGAATAAAACACAGCACAGAAAGTTTTACAAACATTAAAAAAAATTGCAGTTTTGCAAAGTTGTTTTGAAAGCAGCATGACTCAAATCGAGATAAAACAGCAAGACTTTACAGGGCAGCTCATGAAATGCAAAAAGGGGCCACTTTCTAGATGTAACAAGTTAGCAAGTGCAGAAAAACACTGTTTAGAGAAGACAAAAAGATGATGGTAATAAGGTTTGTTTGAGTAAACTCCTTGCCCAGTCACCTTGAACATGAGCTATTCTCTCCCCTCTTCTTTCCCCACACCTCTGATTTCATCACTGCCCTAAAAGCATCTCCTAAATCCCTCTTGATTCCCCTCTTGCATGTTGCTTTTGTTTCAGTGAGGACACTGCAATTGGAAAGGATAACTTAACTCCTGTTGCACTCTATTTTTTTTTTTTTATCCTTGTACCAAGAGTACCCAAAATAGGAGGAAGGCATGGATATGGTGTCAGCTTGTGAAGGAATTTAAACTGAAGAGAAAAATAACAGGCCCACTATAGGACTCCTTAGAGGTTGCATTGTTTATTACACACAAAGACTAAATAAAAAATGGTCATAGCCATGGTTATGTCAACCACTGTAAAAGTGTTATTATGCACAATTTTCCACCATATAGGTCTAAAGGGCGTGTCAAAAGGGCCCCTCAAAACAAATACACAATGACATGAACAGAATAGACAATTTTTTGAGTTTGCCTTTTGGCTTTTACAACTAGAAATTAGGCTTCATAACAAGCAATGAACAACTAAATTCCGAAAAGCCTTCTCCAAAAATAATGATGCTAATCATTATGATAATCATAATCTATTATCAGCTTCAAAGGCTGACGCTGGGGACATCAGCATGACAAGGCCGAAAGTGCAGTGGTTGACTCAACAAGGGGAAAAAAGCCTGTTAGTACTCAGCAGTATAGGTTCAGTGGAATGATGAGTGCACAAGATTAAGATTGTTTGAATGAGAGAAAAAAAATCATTTTTGTTGTTGTTCAAATAATTTCAGTCCTTAACCTTCACCATGCAGACCTGCTGTCTACAAAATCAAAGCTGCTTGACACTCTAACAAAACATGTCAAGAAGAAGGTCTGTGGGCTGCATTAACATGCTCTTTTTAGAGCTGAGGGGCACTGCAATTTTCAGTAAAAGGTAAACATAAATAAAACTATTAAAAATAATGGTTACAGCAGCAGGAGCCGTAGCTTTCACTGGCTAAATTTCATAAGAGGCTAGTTAAGAAGTTCTTATAGGCTTATTGATGAAACCCCAAATTTAAGGTTTTGGCATCAGTGTTTAGTTTAAAGTTTAAACAAAGAATTATGCAAAGATATATGTTAAGCCCTTCATTTGAAGCCCTGGATTATTACAAAACATATGTGAAAGACAGATGGCATTAAGATTATCAGTGGGAACAAAGTCCACAACTTTCCACTATATCCAGGATTTCAATCACATTTAAACTGATAGATCTGCAGCAATGAAATAGAAAAAGGAGTTGAGTGGTAGCTGTGAGGTAGGATGGTGAAAATTAATTTTGTCCAGAACCTTTTACTGGCGTGACAGTTTTGCAGCAGTCAACTTGGCCCAGGCTCGATCCTGTCATGTCTTTCTGAGGTTAGATAAGCCCTGGGTCTCCAGCTCTCTAACAGCCTCTGAATGACAGACATGATGCTGTGATAATCACATATTACCACTTCTGCAGCTATTGGGCTGCTGTTTGATCAATGGATGTGAAACAAGCACAAATTCATACCCTTGTGCAGCAATAGACAATGACACTTTTTTTCCCCACAAAAATATGTTCTCCTCTCTCTAAAGAAACTGTGATGAATCTATCACAAAAATCCATCACGTTATGATCAGTGCTTGAAAATGAGCCACTCCAGTTAGTAGAATATGGAAGAGCAACTTCGGCTCAAAAAAGAGGAGAGGAGATCCTGCTGATCATACGAAGAAATACTGTAACATCTCTTGCTCATTTGAATATGACTGTCTTTATATCCTGCAGTGACCTGCTCTATTTCTCAACAGCAAATGTGAGAAGAAGCATGATTTTTGTGTTTGTTAACAGATGTTGTGTCTTTTTTATGGTGAGACTAAATTTCAGTAGCTGAGGTTGAATGCACACATTTTGCATTCTGATTGGAATCATTACAATTTAATTGTAGTTTACACTTTTCCTACGAAATACAAAGAATGGTATTTTTGTCCTTTGATGCTGAATTGGACAGTTAAGAAGACGGACGGATGGACGGATGAATGGAGTTGTTACTGCTGGTTCATAATGTACTGTTTAATAACCATGTATTTTCATCTAGTGGCAGTGATATAGTGAATTAAAACACCTTCAGCTTCTACTTGTCTCCTTTTATTTTTTTGACTAAGGCTGGAATGTAAGTTTCTAGAGATTCTATGAACAGGAATGGCAGGTCCTGAAAGTGCAGGCAGGCAATCCTGTTTCCAAGGAAACAATAAGACATTTGAAGTATCTCCATAGGAATGGCATCGAAAGCTTGACTGAATGAATCAAACTGTGAGTGCTCAAGGAGGACTCCCCATGCAACCCGATATCACGCCAAAACGTGTAATAGACACACTGGTCCAACGTGTCTCTTTCATGCTTTGCCTCTCCATAGCGTGAAATTGACACGCATGCAGAAGCTGTATTACCGGCAAGCTGAGATAATATATTTAAAGGCAAGAAGTCGTTAGTGAACAAAAAATGTATGAAGCACAGTTCAAAGTCCTTAATCGTCAG
>VURO01029798.1:0-13882 GCA_015108175.1 Pelvicachromis taeniatus | reverse complement strand
TTTTGTCATATGAGAGAGGAAGAAAAGTAGAAGTAAAGTAGCAGTAAATAAAAAAAATACCATATTGTTTTGCAGTACTTTTAGCAAAATGAGTAGTGGTAATGAGCAAATGTTTTTATAGGGTATTACTTTTCTCAATAGCCAATTAAAATTCAAATTGAAGCTTAAAAATAAATTCATAAGCATCTTCAATTTTAGGTAATTCCTTCACATTTTCCTACCCCATCCCTCCTCACTGCTGCTCCCTCTTCCTTACACAGCAGTTTATTTGTTGTCTCCCTTTCTTCATACCATATGAAAATGGCACTATAGCAGGGACATGGGGAAACTAATGAGACCATCAATTGCTATATTTTTTTTATTTCCTTTTCCTGTCGCAATGAAAAACTGTGTTATTATGGGGTTTGGAGGGGGATCAAGGAGCTAGGAAGGCAGGGGGTAGTGGTAGGTGAGAACGGGTCAGCAAGAACCTGAATGGTGCAGGTAACGATGCTGTAATTATATTTGGCATAAGAAGGTGGCTGAGGAGCTACTGTTAATATAACGTTTGGAGGAACCTCATCAGACTTTTGCATGGCTTGACAGTTTCATTAAAGCTTGGCCATCCTCTACTGCCAGCAAAGTCCAAAGTATTTATAAAATAAATCTTTAAATCTGCACCATCCTTATCCCCCTCCTGCTTTTCCCAACTGCTTCCTCTTATTCAGCTTGTCCATATGCATATTAACCAGAACATCACTTGTTGTTAATCGATGGAGAAGGCAAAACAGCTCTGTATCTGTCTCTGCCTATCTTCCTCATTAGTGTTAAAGTCTCTTTTAATTTCAGCCTCTTATCTATCAGTGTAATGGTTGGACTTCTATTGATTTTCTCTTTATGTATTGTCCTGTGTAGATTGAGCACAAACACGATGGCCAAACCTTTGACTGTACAGTCGTGTTTTTTTTTTTTCATTTTTAACTTCACTGTTGTGTAAAATATCTCTCTCTGTGCTACAGATGATATGCAGGAGAATCACGTTTTATGGCAAGCCACGTGATTAAGTATTTAACATACACCATTCTACAGCAGAGCTGAAGAACAAGTGTCATGTACTGGAGCTATTCAAGAGGAGGTGGATGCAGTGCTCCAGGTCCACCTTCCTCATCTCTATCTTTCATGCTCTCTGTGGATTCACATCAGACTTGCTTTGAACACAGGAATCAATCACCAACAACTCCCCATCTACATCACACCACACTCACCTCCACAGTTTTTCTTTTTTCCTTCTTTTTTCTGGAGCAGTGGGAAAAGCGAGAGTGTACACATGAAACCCAATTCTGTAGCAGGGCACCCTAGAGTTTTTGTTCTTTGGTGCTAAATTGTTTTATGCCATGCTAGTGATTGGACCAAAGGACACAACAATAGCATTAAAGAAAAAACAATGCATGATATCATTGCTGTGAGCTTGCTGATACAGGGGAGGAAGGTACACTTCTTACAGACTAAGTGACTACATTGTGTGTGCCTCTCTTTGTGTTACGTTTTAGAATCTGATCCCAGAGCAGCTATAGAAACAGCACAGGATCTGAGACTCTTGTTAATTTTAAACAGAGAATGGTGAAATTTTTCAGTTATCATAACGGTACCTCTCCTCAGTAGAAGCCTGCATGCTTGTCTGGATTGGCAAGTCCATAATAAGCTGAGGGGCTATGATAAAGGATCAATGATTCTATGTCCTTTCCTCTTCACCAGCATATGTCCGTCAGCCGCTTGACAGGAAAGCACAGGTGGCTTATAGTGAAACTGAGACACATGGAATATGAGGTGGATCTTCATAGTAGATCCTCATGGTAGACAGCTGGTTAATAATGCGGTGAAAAACAAAGGGACCACTGCACCACGAAATACATTTGTTTTGAGAACATAGCTAAACTTTCTGACCTGGTGTATATGCTGTGGCACGAGTGCAGTCTGTTTGTAATGTGCCGATTTTATTCCGACTTGCACAACAGGGCTGAACAGGGCTGTTCATGTTCATGTCCACATCCATAGATAACATGATTAATAACATGATTCATCAAAAAGCTGACAGTTTCTTCTCGAAATGGCAGTTTCTCCCTCATGTAACATGATAACTCTGCATCAGTGTTTTTTTTTATTTTCTAGCCCAATCATTCATCCATTCATTCATTAATTGCAATACTCTGTCCCTGCAGTCCAGTCCATTGTTTGGCCCAGAGCATGAACTCTAAAGTTTTTACTATGGATATGCCTAGTGCAAGCTTCATAATGAAATACTAGAAATCCTAGCTTTTCTTTCAGCTTTCAGCTGCATTTCCCAATTTTTATTGCAAATAGAACTTGCTTACATTGAACTGATGTCATAAGTCGAACACCGGTCACAAAAGGCAGTAATCGTATAGAGAAGTTCATAGACGCACTGCAGTGACATAGGTTTGTCGTACTTGTTACTGGCTGTCACAGCAAACAGATAGGCCTTAGACACAGACTGGAATCATAAGTAAACAGTTTCTTTATTTTCACAAAAGCACCAGGTGCGATATATATACAGGTGGGAGGGAAAGCCAGGAGTTCCAGTGGACCGCAGGGTAGGTTAGGGAAATGGGTCTCACTCGTTCACTCTGCTTTAGAATTCCACACAAGCCAATCCAAGCTGTCCACATCCACGTTTACATTTGGGAAGTCTCAGTATAAAGAGACAAAGAGGTCACAAGTTGGTTCACACATGAGTATGCAAGAATTTACCAAGCTGGATTTACACTAATGTATCCAACTCAATAGTCCAGCAACAAGGGGCTCAGAGCCACTGCCTTAAGAAGTGTCCCGAGAACATGATGAATCATGGGCGTGATTAGGAGCAGGTGCGTGGGCCAAAAGCAGAAGCTTGTAGTGAGCCCCACCCAGGCAGAGAGACGAGAGAGAGAGCGAGAGAGAGAGAGCAAAACCAAAACAAAAACACATGTACCGTAGCCTTGTGGGGCCGGCCGGGTAGACACAGGGACCATGACACTGGCACAATTTTGAGTCACTGTTCCAAGTGACAATTGCTTAAAGGTTTAGAAAACAAACAGTGCCTGCATAATGTGTTAAGATTGCTTTGTAGAAGTAATATTGAAGGTATTGGTGCTTTCCACAAAGTGAATAGATAATCTTGTTGCAGTCAAAATGCCATGAAATTTGTAGCTCACATCCATACTCCCACAGTCACTAGATTGCCTTTTTCTCCAGCACCATCTGTAAGGCTAACCCTTTCCAGCAAATATATCACAACCAACATCACATCTTTGAGCATTAGGAATTATTTTAAAAATCTCACATGCATAATGGCAAATAAGCGCTAATGCTTAAGGGTATTTACAGTGAGTAAAAGCATATTTTCAACACAGACCTGTGGAATTAAAGCATCCCCTACAATCTTACATTAACTCCAAATGAAATATATTACAATAATTATGAAAAACACTTTCATAATAATAATCCGGGGACCCAGGGCGTATGTTTGTGACATATTGTGTTCTCGAGTTTCTCCGTCTCCTGTGTTATGTGTGTTTGTGTGCCCGGATGTTTTGGGTCACCAGAAAGAGAGAGCGCGACCAGGAAGTGTTCCTGCGCTGGAGGCAGCCACACCTGCCGCTCGTCACCAACTGCCAGCTGTTGCTGATCTTCCACTCAGGGGGTGAACTATTTAGGAGTGTGGCTGAGCTCCAGATGGTGCGGGATTCTACTCATGTCAAGGCTCATGAAGTTCTGCCGTAGACTTGTGTGTGTTCACCCTTGCTATTTGGGATTACCTGCTGAACTGTTTGTTCTTTTGTGTGTGTCGTCAGGAATCGGGAGTGGCGCACGTGTCGCACTGGAGTGGAGTCACGGTCCGGGAAGGAGAGCCTTTTGGAGTTTTCACACATTCACTGTTTATGGACACGTTTGCACTATTTGGGATTCGGGAGAATCGCCACAGTGCTTGGGGGAAATTGTATTATGTTTTTGCCTCACTATAAATAAATCCACTGTTCACCGAAGAGTTCTGCATCTTTGGGTCCAAATGTCTACAACTCCACGGTCTGCCCTCGCAGACCATGACAGTCTGTATATGTAGCATTGTGGTCTTGGAATAACGTACTGTACTGTACCACTGCAGATGGTGGAAATGACAATAAGGCAACTTGACTTGAGTTGAAGATCTCGCTGACAGTGGCCTCTGCTAGGTGTTCCCAGTGCACCCTCACTATACGTTTAGGTGTGCCAGGTCTTTCCAGCATCCTCCCTCGCCACCTGATCCAACTCACCATCAGCTGGTGATCAGCTGACACCTCAGCACCTCTCTTCACCCAGGTGTTCAGAACATAAGTTTGACTATATCTACCTGGTGCCGCTTAACTCAGGCTCCTTGTCCCACCGAAGAGGTGAAATTCCATTTCCCAATCGCTAGTCTTGGTAGCCAGGGATTGATCCACCAGAGTGTCCACCACTCAGTGGTAAATGGACTGATTCTTATATAGCGCTTTTCTACTCTCCCGGAGTACTCAACGCGCTCTATACAATCACACAAGCACTTTTTGTGTACTTTTTGTGCTCTAACTAATACATTCATACTTTGACGGATGCATCAGAGAGCAACTTGGGGTTAATATCTTGCCCAAGGATATTTGGCATGCAGACTGGGGATCGAACCACCAACCTTCCGATCAGTAGATGACCTGCTCTACCACATGAGCTACAGCCACCCCAGATATCACCCCAGGGTGATATCAGCGAAGCTCTCTCGCGAGGCCACCGGGGTCGTTGCCCGGCAGTGTAGCAAACCCCGACAAGCCTCTCCAGCAGTTTGGCATATTGCCTGGCCTCACAGCCTGTCTAACTGCGCTTCCTGTCCCGCTGCCTGCTGGGTCCAAGATTGCGAGCTGGGTTTCAGCACCACTACTTGCAACATTCAACATGCTCGTACAAAGATTTTTATTATAATTTACAGCGTTGATCTTCTGTTCTGATGTGCTGTCTCTGGCCTGATCACCGACATCTTTCTCCAGGTCCTGGAGTCAAGGGTTGAGATGTGGTTGCCAAGTGAGGTGCTGCTGCTCTACCAACCTCCCTGGCCCTGCCCCTTGAGCCTGCTGCTCAGTCCCTCCCCTGTAGCAGAGGACAGGGGATATAGTGTGTGGCAGACCACACCTCTGCAACACACTATAAGAGCAGACTTTACACGTTTCTTTATGAAAACAGTGTGACAGTTAAAATAAAAGAGAAGAGGCTGAAGAAGAACTAGTGTTATTCTATAAATATGAATCTGTTAGAACTCGCTGGAATTGACAAGAGCAAAGACAGATAATACAGTGTAAGTATAGGTTTATCCTGTTTTCCTCCCTGAAAACAGTGATTCAGATCAATGAGAGAAGGCTGAAGGAGAATCAATATGTCAATATCTGAGATCAGGGATAACTGAGTGAAATGTGTGCGGTCGTCCTGTACTATGTGTAGAAGAACACGAAACATTATTTACCATCAGATCCAAAGCCATGTGTCTTAATGAAGATGCCATGTGCCACACCCACAAATAAGCACATTGGTTTTGTTTTTTCATGCTCGGTGTATCAGTGTGCAAGTAATAAAGTCTGACACAATAACGCAGTCACATTATCAGCTGCATTTGGACAGATATTTTTATGGTAAATGTTGGTAAAATAAATTCATTCATTTATATTTTCATGTTATCCAAGGCTTGCTGTTGAGGGAAGGAGCCTAAGCAAGGATACCCAGACCTCCCTCTAACCAGACACTTGCATTTCCAGGATAGCTCCAGCATGCCCTGGGTTTACCTTGGGGTGTACTTTTTAAACACCTCAGCCCAGAAGGCAGCCTTTTCAGAGACTTGAATCTCCTCAAATGGCTCCTTTCAATGTAGAGGACTAGTGTAGCAGTAGTAGTATCTTGTAGCTTCCAGCTAATGGCCATGGCCTCAGATTTGGATGTGCTGATTCTCATTCCTGCCACTTAACCCATGACTGCAAACTGCTCCAATGTGAGCTGGAGGTCACCGCTGAAGGGTGACAATTTTACTTTTCCTCTGGATAAAATCATTATATACAGTGTATATATATTATCCATTTATAGTTGCTGTTCATCTTTCCGTCACGACTACTTGGTAACATAAATATATCCTAATAAAGTCACTTACAAAATACAAATGTAAAACCTGCATATTTGCAATAAACAAAGCAATAAATAATAACAATAATACAGGCTTAATGAGTGTGGTAAGATTCTCAGCTCCCTGGATTATGTTCAGCAGCCAATGAACCTTTACTCGCTCTAGCCCAGGGGTCGGCAACCATGCGGTTCTTTCATCCTTAAGGTGCGGCTCTGTGTGGCTTTGGTTCTTTAGCCATCAGACTTATTGTCTGAAGGCCAAGAAAGATGCCCAATGGATTTTCTTTACCAAGTGGATCATGACGGCCTTGCCGTATTGGTCCATTTGATTGACCCTATTATTATTTATTTATTTTATTTTATTTTACGTTTTTACACATGGGACAGACATGACTGGGGGATAGGAAAAGGAGAGAGAAAGAAAGGGAGGAAGAGGAAAACAGACGGGTTGAGGGCAAGAAGATAGAAAAAAAATCTGTTGAAACAGAGGAGAGCAATACAATAAACACGACACGACAGAAATAACCTAGATAACTGTACCTAACAGTAAATACTAAATATTGAATCTTATTGTGTAGCACGCAAGACAGACAGAGCTTTGAGGTAGCAGACAAGAAAGATATAGTTTGTGTCTGTGAGCACTCGTCTGTGCACCTGTGTGTGCACACCTGTGTGCGTGAGTGCACTTGTATTCAAAGGTTTCTCCATGTAATGATCTGCTAGAGGGTGTGGGGAGCATACCCCCACCCCCCCAGGGCATGAAGCATGTATGGAGGAGGTCCAGGCCCCAGACATCCAGAGGCCGAGTACCCAAGGAGGACCCAGGATAGCCCCACACATGGGGTCACCCAGCAGCCACGGCGCAGAAGCCACAGGGGGCTGTAGTGACATGCCCACACCTGGAAGGGCCTGAGATGATCCCAGAGGGGTGGAGTCTAAGACTCGATGTTACATATAGACATAGACGAACAGGCACACAGAAGCCCACCCTCATGCACACATATACTAATATTAGTCACTTGCCCAATGTGGAGACAAACATAAATGGACACTGTACACACACTCACACTCCCCAAACTTACTCTATACTCCAGGTCCAGTTACCACCACCCCCAGAGGGATGATGGTACCTAGACCCAGGAAATGCTACTCTTTTCCCCGGGATGGAGACAAGCAGGTTCAATTTTTTTGTCGTTCAATATATATATATATATCACAAATGCCAGCATATGCCCGCCAAATTGCTGTGCATTATCAAGCATTTTGACCCGAGGTAGGCTAAACATGGATAAATATAAGAAAAGGAAAATATCTGAAGAAAATAGAATGAGAACTATAATGATGGCTGGGCAGACTCATTTGCATTTCCCTCTGCCAAGAGTGGCTTAACCAACAACAAAAGGTCCAATGTTGCAAGACATTTCCAGAACAAACACACAACCTTTGCTAAAGAATATCTGGAGGGAGATAAGGTGGAAAAAAGCCATTTCGGAACTGATGTGGAAGACTGATCTTACGCAAAAATCAATTCAAGAAGTCTGCAAATTCAACAACATATGCTAGTTTTGTGGACGCCCAAGAAATAGTTAGTCATGGGAAACAAATATGTATTTTACATTGTTCAGTGAAACAGTGCAGGTTTTTTTTCTATTTATTTTTTAATTTAAGGTCGACACTCCAGTGATACCATACCTGCAATACTTTCATCGCTTGTAGGCTAAGGTAGGTATCCCTGACAGAATTTGTTTCTCCTGCGTTAGGAGCGCACGCTGGGCTGTCCAAATCTCAGACAAACAGTATTCCTCATTCTTGATTTTTAGTTCACAAACACTTCTTATAATGACTTATTAGTCCTGAAATGTTGGCGGTGTTAGCTCTTCACACAGTAAAGTTACAGGGGGATTAGCCTACAAATACTTATCACGCAAGACGTCCTCAGTTTGTTGAAATAATCCTGTCTGATAACACGTGAAGAACAACAAATCTATCATTTTATGTTGTAACCCACAACATAAAACTCAAGGCTTCTTTCAAGCTTGACTCATAGACACGCCCATTTATCCTAAATTCCATCCTGAAAGTAAGTATCAGTTCTGAAGTAGCAGTTGCTAATGGATTCTCTGTGTCCATGCTGAGCTCTGCTGTTCCTCGCTGCTTCTCTGTCATTTGCGCAGGTCAAGCCATCGCCGCTTCTTCCATCGCAAAACCGCGATGGTCCTTTTGGTAGAATAAATCCATTGGGCATCCTTCCTGACCTTCAGACAATAATTCTGATAGATAAAGATCCAAACGGGACAAAAAAAAAAAAAAAAGTTTCGCTGTGCTACTGGGTTGCTTTATTACATAAAACTGGCTGACTTTGGCTAATGTTAGCTTACCTAATGCAGCCAAATACTATAATGCCCACCACAACTAGTTTAAACCTTAGCTTGTCTACTGCAGTGTCACTAGCAAAATACTAACTAAAATCACATTTATATTTATTGATTTATTTGCTGGATATGAGTATGTGGTGGCTGAGCCAGATGTAAGTCGTTCTGGATTGAACAAAGTGTAACACTAAGAACACTAAGCTAAAACAGCAACAGCAGTTTAGACAGTCGAAGTTGCATCTGAACAAATGTTGTTCCCTACAGTATGATTTACACTGAAATGAAAGTCATGCACTGAGATTACATGAAGATGGATGTTGACTCAGGCCTGATGCCTTCAACACCTCAGATGTTTGGTTTGGGGTAAGGAGGAAAAAGAGCAGTTGGTTGCATAGACAGAGGGCAGGGTCTGCGCTCTCAGATATGATTGCACCTCAGGCTAACCTGTCGGTGGATGATAAGCATCCACAACACAGCAAAAGCCTGGTGTGCTTAAGAGCATGTAGTTACTTTAGCTCAACACGTGTATCTGATTCTGTCCTTAGCTTTTCAGACTGTCATGTAGCATTTCGTAATCTTACGTGGCCAGGAAAACATCAACTCAAACCAAATACAGTTGCAGAACATGTTTGGTATGGGTATTGTAATTGTATGAAATACTTTCATTAAAAAGAGTCAATATAATCCTAAAGATTTTCATGACATTAGACTCTGTTATTGATGCCACAAGATCTCATTTTTTGTAACACTAAAAGCAGGTGGGTGCCAAATAAAGTAAAAACTAAATAAATGTAAAGTATTTTAATAAGCTGATACATCAAGAATTGACAACAGAACAACCTAAATGCTTTCCTTTTCCACATAGTTTTGAAATTTCTTGTAGTTTATTTGGAATGTTGACATGGTGACTTTACAGGCTGAAGCATAAGTTTTAATAAAGTATTCTGATTATGATATGATGTATGTTCACATTAACTTCATCCTCATCAAAACAATTCAGCCACCCTCTTGTTCTATCGACAGAGCCATTCACCCAGGAAAATGCCATGCCTATCTGGAATGAAATGGTCAATTATAGGGTAAGGGTAGTCACTCAGAGTAACTTTGTCAGGCTTTCTGTCATGGTACAGGTGATTGGCTGTGTTTCTCTGACAGCACTAGGTCTCCTCCCCCGGACGGAGCCTTGGGTGCTCACCTATTCTCCACACCTGCAGCTAATTCTGTGGGCAGTATCTAAAATCGGCGTTCTCAACGAGTCATCGCCAGAACTAACCTTTTTTACACTCTCTAGTTGTGTTTTTGTTGTTACTCTCGTCGTATTAATTCTCTTCTCTTTTGTCACAGTATCTCTCGGACCTTTAAAAAAAACATGGCATCTCTTTCCATTGTTATGCAGACGACTCACAGATTCACCTGCCACTGAAATGTAAATCTGAGAGTCCTTTGAAGGGTTTGCTAGATTGTGTGGAGGATGTTAAGGCGTGGATGGCTTTACATTTTCCTAACTTAAATGAACAGAAAACAGAGGTGATTGTGTTTGGTCCCAGTGACCACTGTGACTTTGGCCCTTTAGAAATGTATTAAAAAAAAAAAAAAACCTTTGCGAGGAACCCAGGAGTGATTTTTTACTCTAATCTGTCATTTGATAAACAGATTAATGCGGTAATTAAGTCCAGTTTCTTCTATCTTCGGTTACTTACGAAGGTGAAGCCTTTTCTCTGCCTTAGAGACTTTGAGAGAGCGATCCATACCTTCATTTCATCTCGCCTACACTATTGTAATAGCCTTTACTCTGGTGTTAGTCTGTCATCAGTTAGCCATTTGCAGCTGGTCCAAAATGCTGCAGCACGGTTACTAACTGGCACATGCAAGCAAGAGCACATAACCCCCATACTGGCATCATTACACTGGCTCCCTGTTAGCTTTTGAATTAATTTTAAGATTTTAAGATTTGTTTTTAAGGCATTGTACGGGTTAGCACCCTAATACCTTTCCAATATGTTAAATTGGTACATTCCTACAAGATCACTGAGGTCTGCGGATCAATTGCTCCTGGCTGTCCCGAGGTCCAGATTAAAGCATAGAGGAGACCGGGCCTTCGCTATGACTGCTCCTATATTGTGGAACAAGCTGCCCCTTCACATCAGGACCTCCCCAACACTGGACTCTTTCAAAACCCGTCGGAAAATCCACTTTTATTCCTTGGCTTTTAAATCAGAATGAATTTGTTTTACTTTTATTTATCTTATCTCTTATTCAAATTTTCAAATTTTACGATTCTTTTTCTTAACTTTTATCACGTTCCCCTATTTTTTTTATTTCTTTTGATTATCTTAATTGTACAGCACTTTGGTCAACAGCTGTTGTTTTAAATGTGCTATGTAAATAAATTTGACTTGACTTTACTCATCTATGCAGTGTTTCACCTACCCGTTCTCCTCCGGTCTTTTGCCGTACTGATTACTTGCTCCACCTGCCTGCCCTCCTGCCGTCCCTTCTGGACTTTGAACCACTTGGAACTCTGGACATTCTGGATCACAGTGATACGCTCAGCCACTCACTCGGGAGCCGCTGGCAGCCTTTCCCCCACGTTTCCCTCCAAGCTGCTCACAAGTAAGGCAGAGACTCATTACCACCTGTTCACTTGCTCTCCCTCTCCTGAAAACCACCTAACACCTGTCTCCTCTGTTTCAGAACATCAGAACCCAGCAATATGTATCCAGATTCCCTGCCTGTTCCATAGTTACCATCACTTGAACTCACATAGAGCTACATTTCACAGTTGCCTGTTTTGTGTGATTGTTAATAAAAACATTCTCTGGGAAACTCACTTGGCCTCTGCCTGTGTCTGCACTTTGGGTCCTGTCTGTCATACTGGCTATCCAGCCGTGACAGCTTTCTGGTGTAAGGAGGTTGGAAAGAAAAGTGTCTGGACTTCTTTAAATTTACCTGAAGATGTTTCATCTCTCATCCGGGAATCTTCTTCAGTTCTAAGAGTCCCAGATTTAAGCTCCATGGGAGTGTCCCCCCCAAGAGGGTCATGGACTCCCTATTGATCCTCTACCTAATCACATGAGCCAAGGTGTGAAAAGTTTGTGGGTCACAATCAGCCAAGGTTTCGAGTGAACCCATTCTGAAACCTAGCCCCACCCTAGCATATGCCTCACTGAGGTTAGAAGGTCCAGGATGTGCGTGGGCGTTAAGGCATTAAGGCATAAGCTACCGCCTCTGTTCAAAGATGGCCGTTTACAGTGGACAAAGATGGCTTCTTTCACTCCTCTTTCAAACCATTGCTTTATAATCATCCTTCCTTCTAAGGCTAGAAGAAAACTCAAAAGCATGCCACCCCAAAAAAAATGCACCCCACTGTATGCCCTTAGTGTACATTAAACATGCACTTTTTGAAAATATATTAAAAGATAACTTTACTTAGGTCTCCCTCCCTCCTCACTGTTCATCTGACTGCGGCATTAATTTACTTCGTGGTACTCGACTACTAAATTGTCGCCTTGATAATCTGTCAAAGCCTAAAAGGAAAGCAATGGAAAATTATTTTACTAATTCTCTTGCAGCCACAATAATCTGTCCCTCCATGTCTCCTTTTGCTGTGGGGCATTTCTTTGTTGAAAAGAAGGAGAAGTCCTTTCATCCATATATCTGTTACGATGATCTCAATAAAATATCCACGTCTGCTATCATCATCAGCTTTCAAACTGCTACAGGGGGCTACCACTTTTTGACAAATAGAAGACCACCTTCAACACTCATCTCAAACACTTTTTTTGTATTTGGTATTTGCCATTTGACCCACTGTGTTTCAGGCTCATGTCATTTCTTGTTTGTGTACCTGGATTATAACCTCATGTTTTCTAAGTCTGTTACAGAACATTATGTTACATCCACCAAGTCCTGCAGCGTCTCCTGGAGAATTTCCTTCATGTTAATTGTGAGAAATGTGAGTTCTATGCCCAGTCTTATTCTTCCCTTGGGCTCATTGCTGAAAAACATAAGATATAGGCAGATCTTGTCAAGATTAAGGCATTGGTAGAGTGGCCTGGACTTACTTTATAGGAAACAATTTCAAAGGTTCCTTGGATTTGCTCATTTTTGCAGACACTTCATTCATGAATTTAGAGTTCAGGTGAGTTAAAGGTAATGTGATTACCTTGTGATTACCTTTAACTGCTGTTTCTCATATGCAGAAAGAAGCTACTAAGTTGGTGACCAGGAGCTGCTTGCCATTAAGTTGGAAGAATACAGGCGTTGGTTGAAGGGGACAATCATCCAGTGGTTGTTTGGACAAACCAATAAAAATATTTCATACCTGCAGACCACTAAGCAGCCCAGATGGGAACTTTTAATCACTTGCTTCATTCTAACACTCACCTACAGTCTCGGTTCACTAAATGTGAAACAGGACCCTTGTTCTGCCAATTCTCCAATTGAGAGACTCCCTTGAGTCTCTGGTCAGGGAGGCCCAGCGACAGAAACTAGTTCTGGGGAACCTCCTACGAAGGTCAGAGGTCACTGGGCTCATACTGCCAATTTCACTTTCCATCCAGGTAAGAATTGGACTGTTGCTTTCATACAATATTTATTTTGGTGGTGATATATGGCCAAAGATGTCTGGGAGCATGTTTCTGGTCAATTATGTTATGGTCCATTGTGGACCACTCATTTAACTCTATAATGCATATAGAGTTGTATCATATTTGATACATGAGTCTCTGAGGCATGATCTCATCAACATGATCAATACTTGCCACAGTTTCAAAATGTTATGGACAAAACTCTTTTTTTTGTCTAAACTTAACAATGTTTTTAACAACAAGTTGCCAAAAATGTCACAAATGCGATACAAAAAATATATAATAAATAATTAAAGTATATTTATTTATCTATCCATCTTCCTCCGCTTATTCGGGGCAGGGTCGCGGGGGCAGCAGCCCAAGCAGAGAAGCCCAGACCTCCCTCTCCCCAGCCACCTCCTCCAGCTCATCCGGGGGAACATCAATGCGTTCCCAGGCCAGCCGAGAGATATAATCTCTCCAGCGTGTCCTGGGTCTGCCCCGGGGCCTCCTCCCGGTGGGACATGCCCGGAACACCTCACCCAGGAGGCGTCCAGGAGGCATCCTTATCAGATGCCCGAACCACCTTAACTGGCTCCTTTCAATGCGGAGGAGTAGCGGCTCTACTCTGAGCTCCTCCTGGATGGCTGAACTTCTCACCCTATCCCTAAGGGAGAGTCCAGCCACCCTTCGGAGGAAGCCCATTTCCGCCGCTTGTATCCGCGATCTCGTTCTTTCGGTCACTACCCATAGCTCGTGACCATAGGTGAGGGTAGGGATGTAGATCGACCGGTA
>VURO01029795.1:0-16055 GCA_015108175.1 Pelvicachromis taeniatus | reverse complement strand
CCCGGAAGTCCCTCCGCGCTGTTGTTGGTCCTCCCGCGTCTCATCACTCGGCCAGCTGTTTCCAATCAGTCGTCATCTACGACCAGCGGCATGTAAGCTGGATACAGAGACCATCGAAGTGGGATTATTACACTGAACTGGAACTGTCGGCTAGCGAACCTGCTAACTTTTACTTCCTCTCCTGGAGAGTCGGGCAGAGAGAAGTTTCGGGGAGCACCACTCGTGCACTGGGCTACCACAGACAAGGAGACACTCGGGAGCAAAGGAGGAGCACAATTGGGAACTGCATTATTTGTGAACTCTTGAAATACGTTTTGGAGCACTGTAAATATACACACTGTCTTTTCACCTCAGTCTAAAAACCGTGTCTGGGTCCTCTTTCCCTCTCACTTCCGCAACAATTCCGAGAAGGGAATAAGAGCCGTCTCCAATAACTGCCGGTCTCTTTTAAACGCCGGGCGGGACGGATAATTTTTTTAATAAACGCCCGGGCTACAATTGGAAGATATACAGTATACACAAACCACTGGCAGGTGAAGTGAATCACATTCATCATCTCATTAGAAACCAATAATTTGCTGTGTCAGACATCACCTACTTAAGCATTGCTGCAAAGCAAGAACACTCCCCAATGGCAGCAGTCTCCCCAGAAGTCCAAAAAAAAATGAGAAGTCAAAACAACCTTATAATGTCTAAATAGCACTACAGGCTACAATTAATTTGAATTTCATTTTGGGGTGAACTACCCCTTTAAACTTGATTTCTTCAGCTTACATCTATCATGATGGACAAATTTACATCAATTTTGACTTTGCATCCTTTGGGAATTTTACACTAAGAATAGAAAAACATAGAAACAGTTTTTTTTGTTTGTTTTATCTGCTTTGCTTTTTTAAAAGAATCGTTGAATAATAAATATTCCCCTGCGATTACATCATCAATATTCTGCTCATCTTCTTGCTGTAAACAGCAGTAATAACAGCCTGAGAGTCATCATTTATTTCAGCTCATTCATGACAGATTGATGGGGGAATATTTTACAGCCTAGTAATTTGGGAATGCACCATCATTGCTCTGAAACTAATTCTGGGAAAATAAGTGGAGTTTCGAGCAGCACAAACCGACGGCTGCATTCTGGTTTGTGAAGCAACTTTGTTTTGCTCCTCTGAGTACAGCTAAGATGTTTAGCGCACCGAGTAAAGGAGCCTAATCACTTGTGGCATTCACTCAAGAACAATAAACCACTGAGGCTCACTGTTCAAGTCTGAAGAAAGACATCAAATTTCCACAACAAAATAGCTGAGGCAGTCAAAGGAGAATATTTGTGTTTCAAAAATTATAGGGTTCAACTAAATTCCGGCTGAAAAACAGCTAAAAACAACTTTCTGGATTTTGTGGTGGCATTAAGATACACTAGCAAACTCCTGTAGTCATGATGAAACAACAACACTGAACCGAGCATATGTTTGATGGCCGGCCTCCTATTAATGTCTGTCACAGCCAAACTGAATCCACTCTGACCACTCCCTGAGGGAGTGAAGGAAAGGAGCTGAAGGGATGGAAGTGGTCTAGCATTTGTTAATTAAGAAGATGTGACATGAGAGAAAGACCAGAAGGCCAAAATAATGACCCTATGAGACCTGACAGCCTGTAAGCAGAAAACACACCACTTTACCTCATTTATAAGCCGTTTAGCAAAAAAAGCATCAGAGAAATTGCTGTTCCTGTTACAACATCTGGCAAAAAAAAAAAAACCCACTGTATGATATGGATCTAATGGTGGAGGATAAGCATGATGGAAAACACTTGATACAAACAAGGTTTCTGTTGCCAAAACTAAGCTAGATTTAATGTGGTAAAACATGACATTGATCACTGTGTTACCCTGGGAACAAACCAAGTGTGGTTGCAGTTCGGCTCCATCCTTTGCATGGCCTAACGTCACACGTGACGAGTGTACTACGAAGCAAGGTGATTGGCATTTCAGAACTATGTTGAGCTTACAGTCGGAATTTTCTGTGTCATGAAAGTGGCACATTTTTTTTTACCTGGCTAATTCACAGTTGTAACATATACTGAACACATAACCTGATCTATCGTCTGATGAAATCTCTGATTCAGGTAGGTGACACTCGCAGGGATCATTTTGTGTGGAAGAAGAGTTATTTTAGTTTTTGTTATTCCCCGCTATCTAAGCCAGACTACTTTGCTTTACTAAAGTCATGCCTAAGAGGCTTTCCATTTAAGCATAGCACCAAGTTCAATTCACAGTGATAACAGCGGCCCCTTCGGCACTTTGGATATGCATTCATTTTTGAAACATTGGGTCTTCACCCAGAAAAGGAAAGCAGGTCATTCATTTCAAGGAACTTGTGGATGCTACAGCAGTTCTTTCATTATTTAGGCTTACATAGTCACAGTCCGCAACATCTAGGTATAACGTTCTATGTATATCATTTTAGCTTGCAGAGCATTGTAAAAGATTTTCTGTCTAAATCAGATTAGCATCTCAATTTGCTAAAGTGTGTAAAGAATCCATAGCCTGAAGAACCTCTTTCCTTTCATTTCTGGTATAATAGATAACATATACATACCCTTCCTAGAATAAATGAGCTGTGTAAACGCTGACAAAACGTAGACCTGAAGAATGAGTATAAAGACACCATTTTAAGCAGCAGACTTTAGAACTATACATAGTCTCTACATATGTGGGCGTCTTTGTTGTTGAGTCTCCTGAATGTCCTTGAGAGTCAGGCATATGTACCTGCTGTGCCTAGTCACTGTTGCCAAGCTGTGATTGCACAGTTCAGGGTTTTAGTTTTGCAGACAGTAAAATGTAATTTTTATAGAATTTGTAAACATTTTATTGCACAAGAAAGACGCTAGTAAAGAAGCAGGTTGAAGAAGGGAGATTTGGTAAGAGCCAGCTGTAGATGCGAATGACATTTCCTTGCATCAGGTCCTGTCACATCACCCTGTACTTGGTAAATGTGCAAAATATATTCAATTTTTTTTTTTTTAAAGAGGCACTGATTATAAAATTCCAATCTCACCTCAGCCTCTCCTCCTCCTTTTTTCGCAGCTTCATGTCCCGCTGGACCACCTTCAAGACGTGCTCAGCCTCGCCGTCCGTCAGGCCTGACAGGTCCAGCTTTCGACCCATTGTTCCTGCCCTCGCCACACCGAGCTGCTGCTGCTGCTAGTCAAAGAGGAGTTGGAGAGCCACAGGAACCGCTGCTCTGGGGGCCGAGGCTGGGACAACCCTGAGAGAAGACAAAAGGATAGAAAAATAAAAATGGATTGTGCGTTTTTTTTTTTTGAATAAAAACAATATCATGTTGTGTGAATATGTCTTAGTGGATTTCAGTAATTTAACCTTAACATTAATTATGCACATCTCACAGTGGAAATGACTGCATGAGTTTCCTTATATGACTTCTGGATGACTTTTGCATCACAAGTTACTTTGCCTGCAGCTGAAAAGTGAAAATCACTTGTCTTGAAAGCATCCTCTTCACACATCCTCTGGGACCATTCAGAAGCCTGTTACATGAACTACTGGGAGCAAAAAGATATATTTTTGAACTTATGGGAAATATATCCTGCCTTTGTCAAGCAAATGTATTCAAACTCTTCTAATAACATCTGTATAGTCTCTGAATATTTCTATATAATGAAACAGTGATGTGATGTACCATACTGCCAACCATAAATCCTGTCTAATACAGTAGTTGTGCAATTGATTATACCTTTTTTGGTTAAACATATATAGAAATAGAAATACTGATAGGCCAAGCATCTTCCTTGGAAGCTACAAAACTGCAGTTCCTCTGCTCTCCACTTGAGGCTTCCACAGATTCCAATGATAAACTGCCCGATTTCACAGCTGAAATAAACATACGTACACCCGGCACAAAAATCTGTTCACTCTAGCTCATTTTTCCTTTCGTACCATAATATTTTATATTATGATAATATATAATATTTATATATAAAATGTAGAATTCACACATTTAAACAGCATTAAGGATTAAAGTTATAATTTTTAGAAGCGGGTGCCCCTTTGACTGACAGGCGGATGCTAGAACAGGCGGCAGCCATCTGTTAAGTGTCGCCTCAGTTGATTGTAGTCACTGAACTGGACCTCTTGACCATCTGAAGCATTTTTAATGTCATTATCTGAAAAATAACATGTCTTACTATTTTATTTCTATTAATGGTGCATGAACTAGCATATTAGTTCATATGGTGAAGTAAAAGTAGAACCACTGCGACATTGAGGGGTTGACTTTAAAAAAAACAACAACAAGAAAACAGTAATGACAGAAGAGAACGAGACGCAAAGACAGATGAGGAGATGGACAGGAGGAGGACATTAACAACAGAGCCTAAACAAGATGGGTGAGCACTGCTTGTGAAGAGAGATATGATGAGAGCTATGATTCAGAAGACCAGACAATTATGTCCATTCTATTATTGGACCAATCGCTTTATTGACATCGCATCTCTCTTTTTTGTCCTGCTTCTTACTCATTTCTCCAGTCACTTCAGGACCTGGCTCACCCCAACACACTGTTAAAATTCCTGAGTTAATATCTAAAAATAAAACTAAGCAAGTCATACTTGATTTCCATATAATAGCCAATCTCAGTTTAAATTTGTAAATATGTTTGTAATGTTTAAGTCTAACATGTAGAACATTTCCTTTCATTTGTGTGGGGTGTCATTTTGATGAAACTGCAGTTTTCATTTTTATCTATAGGAATATAATACCTGATCCCAAAAGACTAATGTGAACATACACAATAGACCATTTTCACTTTCTAAGCACTGTGGCCAAAAAAAAAAAAAGCAATAAAATCTCCGCTCAAAATTCTATTATCACACAGAGTAAGCACTCAGTCACATCACCACTGCTTTTCATTCAGCCACTGTAAAGACAGACCTTGCTCTTTGCCCTGTAAAGGCTTTCCTGATTCTCCAGAATCACATTTCTTTTTCCACACAAGATATTAAAATACACACTTAGTCACATGTGGATATACAGTTACACGTGCCAGTAGGTGCCTAAAATATGTTGAATACCTACTCATAATATGGCTGGCATTCACTTTTGTTTTTCTGGGATGTAAAACAAAGCCTAAAAAACTCTAGAAGGCATGTTTTTTGTTTTTTGTTTTTGTGGGGGGGGGGGGGGGGGGGGTACCTGCATTTGTCTTCCTTCTCTGATTTGAACACTTTAACCACAGACTGTATATGAAAGATGTAAAAGTAAAGTCCAGACTGAACCAGCTTAAACCTGCATTCTTTCTAACCACCAGCAGGGGGTGAGTCCTCGGCTGCTAAAAAAAAATACAAAAAAAAATACACAGAAGTCTATGAGAAAAATTACACTTCTTTTTTATTGACTTAATTCCCGCTTCTACATTTTTCTCCATATGAGTTTATGGTCTCAATTACTTTGAAATCTTCTTCAGTACAACATGTTTGTTACAGAAGAGAAAAATACTTGCTATGTTTTAGGCAACGGCAATTTTGTGACTGACATGTTTGATGTGAGCATACGGTCTCATCAGTTGCTTAGAGAGACACACCCTCCATTTGTTACCTGTTTTTTACAAAAACTTTAAACCTCACAATTCACTGAGTGATGTCACAAAAAAATGATATATACATGCGCACAAAAGAGAAAAAAGAAGGGAAACATACATTATATCTCAACACCAAAGTACATAGAGTTGACTAGGAGTCTGCTATTTTTTTTAACCCAGCATATTTCCCAATAATAAGGTCACTGCTGTGCCAAGTGTCTTACCAACAAAACACTTTTTCTCACCTGAAAAACAATTGTGCTTATGTCAGTTGTGCATTAAACCATTTTTAGTCCTTAAATTAGCAGCTGGAATATCAATCTATCATCTCTGGAACAAATTACAGCAGCAGCAGTGGCCTATTAGGACAAGTTATTTTTCTTACATCCGTGTTACTTTTGATGTATAGAGAAGATGAATACACTATGATTATATGGCCATTATTGTATAGCCACAAGGGAAGGCAATTATTAGGCCTTCTTTTTATAGCGAGTGGTGTCAAGGACAGGGATGAAGCGGCATTTATGCATGAGAGTGTCTGCATCTGAAGCTTAGTGACGCATATGCTTGATGGCAGCAAACACACACTCAGTTCGTTATTACTTTCGCTGATCATTTCCAATGACATGCAATTCATGCATGCACGCAAACACGTGCATATTATGTCTCAAATTTAGGCTTCCCATGCAGAGTAGAGTCACTACTCTGCAGCATCACTAACAAACCAAAGTCAATACCACAGGTGTGGTACACACAGAGGAAAAGACAAAAAGAAAAACCTGCATTCACCAACGCAAAACTGTCTTAGTGGTTCAAAGCACCACAATCCATTCAGTGTTCTCGGTGAAGACGGGATAGAAGCTGAACTGAATAAATGTTATCTGCATGCTTTTACTTCTGAGGTCAAAGCTGCCTTTACACTAATAGCTATCACACTATGTAGTGCACGACTACCAAACAACTCACACTTCATCTGCAGAAATCAGAGGTTCAGTTTCATATAGTCTTAATTGAATACAGTCACTGTAATGGCATGATTCATATAAGCACATTATCATAAATACAGCAGATCCAACTCTACAGGCACACTTAAAAAGCAGCTGGTCAGTTATAGAGTAGCTACCAATAACCCAAACCTGGTTTGACCAACAGCAAATACAATGTTGTATCATTGTATCATCATAATACTGAAAACTTGCAATTTAGATAAAACTTGCAATTATTAGGCTAAAAGTAAGGCCATTTTCTTGTATTCCTTTCCTCCAGTTTGTTTTTGCAACCAAAGCAGCAAACCCCTGCTGACGTCTCATAAAACACAGGTTTAAGGTAGCTCAACATTGGCTTCAGCCAATCCTTTAAGATCCAGTCATACGGGCCTACTGGCAGTTCCCAAGCGACTGGTGGTTACGCGATGCTAACTTCCAGTTGCTTGGAAAAATGTATATTCCCCAACTGATTGGTGAATAGTTGTATGTGGTTGGTTGATGTCAATGGCAGAAATTAGTCAGAAACAGGTGACTAACGCTGCAGCACTGAAAACATCCTCGCTTTACACATTACACAGAGAAGTAACATTGTGTTACACTGCTATGCCGAAGACGCACAACTGTACCTCCCAATTAAATTAACTAACCTCTATTCAACTAACCTCTGCCACCTTACAAACTGTCTGCCTGATATTATGACACTGATGTGTATATTTTTTAAATCAAAATCAGATAAAATAGAAACTCTTATCATTAATTCAGACAAGCTGCATCCAAACATTAAGTTTCCCCTTGGTCCCTTATCCATCCAGGTAAAATCCACTGTTAGAAACCAGGGTGTGATATTTGATTGAGAAACATATGCTTTATCTTATAGATAACTTTCTACCGAGTACCATACAACGTACACCATTTCATTTTATTTATATCAAATTATTTAAAATAAAATACGTAATGTTTAATACGTAATATAATAACCTAATACACAACAGACTGTCAGGTGACTAGAAGAAATACATCGTTTAGTAAGGGTAATTTATGAACGATAGCATCTTTCTATGTTTGAAACCATTAAAGACATTGTAAAACTTCCACAAAAAAAAAATATTGATTATTTATGTTATACCATAACTGCATCCACTCTGAGGCTTCTCGTTCTATTCAAAGTCACAAAAATACAGGATTTGTTACTAGTGACACATTTTGACTGACACAACAATGGAGTGTACCAGTGTAATATTGTCAGATTACTAGAGCAAACATGTTCAGGCTGACACTCTGAGGGCACCGAGAATCACTTCAGATGGAAAATAGGTCACACTGATGCATCTCTCACGAGAACAAAATACAAACCCTCCATTTTCCTGCATTTTCACCAAAACACACCATGTGCATCAATCATTTCTTTAAAGAAAACTGCAGACACGCGAATGCTAGATCATCCTAAATATACTGGAGCATGCAGAAAAACGACTCATCCTGCACTGTGCTGTAAAGCACTTGGCTATGCTGCTGCTGTCTGTCACCTCGGAGAGTCAGCAGAGGAGGGGCGAGCTGAGGACAGGGCCCTGCTGGAGCGCTAAAAGGGCAGGTGCAGCCAAGCGCTAAATGAACTGCTTGTTTTAGACACTCTCCATTGCATCAGCTTTTTGTGACAGCTTGCGGTAAGTGCATTGAGGATGACTTCATTGAAATTAGGTTTTTGGACAGAAGGTAAATACAGTGGATTGATTTTGCAGGTCAGTCGGTTTGTGTGTGTAATGCAACTTTGAATGGGAATATGAGCTGGAAACTGTCTCACTATTTTCTGAATGTTTAACTTTGGTCATTTGTCTTCTTACAGCCACGTGCGAGCAGAAACAGACGTGTTCAAGGTGTTTCTTGCTACCTGAGATATGACCGCTATCCGTCAAGATGACATCAAGAGTTGCCAAGAGAGAGAAAAGAGAAACAATAAAAACTGTGGCACCAGATTTTGTTTAGGACAGATACAGGGAATGCTGCATGTCAAGACATTTTAAACAACTCCACATGACCAAATCTGTCATTAGAGATGAATTTGTGAGAATATCGATTCAACCTAAAATCTACAATGGAAAGAGAAGTGCACGTGTTTAGGCATGGCATAAGGCAACACAAACACTTGGAGAAAAAAAAAGGCATTTAACTCAGTAAATATGAGGCATTAAGTTGCTAAATTCAAACAATTAATTTGTTACTTGTGTTGCATGAGTTCTTCAATTATCTGAATGGTGAGAAGAAAGAAAGAAATCATCAAATGTGCACTCTTCCTGAGCACTTGTGCCACAATCAGCTGATTTCAGTTCATTTGCAGGGAAGATAAAAATAGTAGAGCAGTCTACAACTTTTGAGGAGTGGAGATATAAAAAAATTGCTTTCATTTTTACTGCACTAAAAGGGAACATTGACTCTTTGCAATCATCTGCAAGGGAAACTTAACACAAAGCTAGTGAAGAACCCGCAATGATGTTAAAGCTAAATGAATGCCAAACCCAGAGAGGCAACCGTGATAAACAGTCAGGCTTGTGGTACTGTAGCTGCCTGCGTCTACAACAGAATCACCAACGCTGCCGTCACTTTTACCTCAGAACCTGAACACTAAAAGTGTGTCCTCATTTGGATAGGGTTTTGTGTCTGTGTGTGGGCATCTAGCCTCAGCCTTTTATTGCTAACTGGTAATTGTGAGACAATGCATCTCGGACCATGTTGCAGAGTGACACAAAAGTAATGGGACAGGAATTTCTTTCTTCATGAAGTAAATCAGTAATGTTGCAAAAAGTAACAAATTCAGTCTACTGCATTACAACACTGGGTATAGTATCAATTGTCAATGCCAATAAAATGCCATCACTTTTTATATTAAAACTAGACTCTTCACAAACAAAACAAACCTCCTTTGGGGAGAGACGATCTGCGATATAATGATAGGATTGGCATTAATGCAATAATTTAACACAAAGGAAGCGCAATAAAAACCACTGACAGAGGGTAATCAAGATTAAGGACGTTAGCTTGTTCAGCAACGACTCACCCCACATTAACACCAAATGCCACTTTGGGAGCAGCGAATGCAGCAACACTGACAAAAAGCAATATAACTACATCGTATTTAACCAGTCTATTATTTTTCTACTATTGTCATCGTTGCCATTTATAAACTCTATGTCAAAGTACATAAAGCAGGAAAATTAAAGATGTGCAAATTAAATTAACCTGCTTCAGTCCCACGGTCTTGGTACAACTCATGCCGGCTCATTGTCATGAAGAATTTAAATTTTTTACTGGAAACTTCTGTGATTTTACTGCAACTTTAAAAAAAAACATCCTCTTTCTACTTTCTATGAAGTTCTCCAACATAATCACCCAAAATAAAAGCAAAGAGAGGGCTTAAAAAGCATGGCCTGTTCTCCCACTGCTCCGCTGGTCCAAAGCAGCCATGCATGGTCAATATGGCACCAAATATTAACTCTGCCAAAGAATTTTTTAATATCAAGAAGACCGTGGGAGCATTAAAATCCCCACCGAGCTCTCGATCACTCATCCCTGTTTGACATCTACCTGCTGTGTCACATCTATCACTAACAGGCCAATTACCACTTTATGCAGAACAAGACAAGAGTCTGCAGAGACCAGACCGTGAAGACACACAACACAAGGCATTAACCGTAAAGTGTTCAAATCAAAACAGGCGCTGATTAAATCTGCCTGGGTAATTGTGGATGTGACTAAGTGTTGAGAACTACTGTAACGTGAGCACTATGTGTGATTTTTGGCTGGGTGATCTTCATTTTTCTATGAAGGAACGCCTCAGAATAGCAGACTCATTCATTGAATATGTGGGGGAGGGTCTCCCAAGTGACCCCAAGTGTTACATTCAACAGGTGACAATCAGCACAACAACAACAACAACAACAACAAAGAAGCAACACAAACAGCTGCACTGAGAAACAACTCCCTGTACCTACACACCAAACTCCAAGTAGCAGCCAAGTAAGGATTTTTCCAGCTTACATTCCTGGGGGTTAAAGTTTTTTTTTTTCCTTCTTGCAGTGGCTCAGACTCAAAAATGTGACTTTAGTTGTTTTTTGATGGCTTACTCTGATTAATCTGAAGCGTCTTAGTTTCTCAATTTAAAGGGATGAGTCACACCGTGCGTTGCCTGGACGTGCTTTTAGTTTCCAGCACTTGTGATGATGCAAATTCACCTGCACCTCGCAGACTAAAAATACCGCATTTTTTTCCCCCTCGTCTCACTCAGGCTGCCACGTTAGCTGCGATCGCATGATGACATCTGCGCTACAAAGACCTCCTGTAGCTCTTGCACGAGCAGCTGGGCTGGCAGCATTTTCATACTGAGGTATGCAAGAATCGCCGAGCCGTTAAATCGTGCATCTAAAAATCAGGCACCTGACCGAGGCTCCTGTCTCTAACGCCTGCTCATTATGACGGGCTAACGTTCACCTCTTCGCCTACTCGGTGAGCCGGTGTAGAGAATCACTTACACGGGATCAGTGGGAGCCGAATGACCGCCAGTCACAGTATCTTTCACGTTATTCCAGATAATGGGAGAAAGACGCGGAGGGGATGCGCCTCTGCAAGTGTAAACTTCCGCGACACCTGTCCGTCTCCCAGATACTTTTCCTCTCCTGCCCCTCGGTTAGTCAGCTTATTGTGTTTCCACCCCCCATCACCACCACCACCCCCAAAGCAGCGGACGTAGGAACCGCTGAATGGGCGATCACGAGGTTTGTATTACACGGAGGAAGAAGGAGGAGGAGGGAGGGAGGCAGTGAGGGGAGGACGCACGGCGATGGAGGTAAGGGATTGGCACCCAAACCTTGATTCTTCCGTGGTGGCGCACAGCGTGGAGTCATATTTAGGGAGGACATTTTCGAGGCTGGAGAGAAACTAGTTGAGTCTGTTTCCGCGCTTTGCTGACGTAATATCACATTTCATTTTTCTGCAGGCACCTGGGCATCCCGAGCTTTCTAGTGTTGGCACTGATTCTCGTGCATGGGGAGAGTTGGGGGAGGAGTTGGAGAGTGTTGGCTCACTGCTTCATTCACAAAGCCATTCACTGTGTAATTAACCAAAGAGAGGCTGAGGCAGCTCGTCCCAAGTCTCTGTCAGATGGATCAGATCATTAGATGACTTCACTCTTGCAATGATCTGGCTTAATTGACTTTCACATAAGTTAGGTAATGCATAAATACATTTTACAACCCATTTCAAGAAGAGATTTGAATGTAAATTGTGTTTCATAAACAGATGGACTTTAGAAAATCATTCAATTTCCTGCGTATCCATTATTAGTTATTAGCCTTGTGCTCTGCCAGAGCACCAGAGCACTAAAACCTGGCTGCTTGTTCTCTGTATTAGAGCTCTGTCTTAAAAATGCTGACTACCTCACAAAAACAATTTCTGGGTTGTTGCCCTACATGCATTTTTTGCAAAATAAAGAGCTCACCTAACTTTGCAATTACGGGCTACTTTGCTTGTATTATAAATCAAGCAGTGCTGATGCTTACTTTATTCTAAGTGTAATTAAGGATGCTGGACTTACAGCAGATGTTGCCAGGGCAACTTTTCAAAGTCATATTTTATCACACATACCAACCGCTGTTTTCACTTATTAGGCCCCATTGATCTGCAGGCATACAGTACTGTTCAAAAGTCTTGAGCCACCCTTCTTCATATTTTGTGAGGAAAAGGGTAAATAGAGGCAGCAATTTATTGAAACACGTGCAATTATTCATGGAAATACACAATATAAGGCACAAAAAAAAAGAGTTGTACAATTCTGCTTGACAGTCAATATTTGGTATTACTGCATTCATTCATAAACACAGCCTGGACTCTGTTAAGGAAGCTTTCTTGTAGTTTCTTTAGGTAGTCTTCAGAAATAGTTCTCCAGGTTTCTTGAAGAAAATTTAAAGCTCTTCTCTGGATGCTGGTTGCTGGTTGCTTCTTGTTCAGTTCTCTGTTAAGATGATCCCACTCAGCTTTTGTTTGGAATCATTGGGAAGCTGCATTCCAGTGTTGCATGGTGGATTGAAATCTGAGTACTTTTCTGTGTTCAAAATTCATCAATTCTGATACAATCGTCAACATCACTGGCTGAAATACACTGGTACTAATCAGGTTTATTGACGTCAAATCAGCCCCAAACCATGAAAGAGCCTCCACTGTGTTTTATAGATGGCTGTAGACACTCACTGTTGTATCCCTTTCCTGTCCGTTTGGATTCATCTCTCTATAAAAACCTGGTACCACTGATTTTTAGTCCAGTACTGAGTAATCTGGCATATCGCAGCGTTGGCCTCTCGGCTTTTTGACAGCCACCATTCCACTAAGAGCATTCCACTGGATCAACTGAAAGTCCAGAGCATCACTCAGGTCCTTTGTCTGGTCTTTGATGGATTTTCTTTTGTTTATTTCTTAAGGACAGGCCAGATAATGTTTATCTGCTGTAGACAGTTTTTAGGCCTTCCACGTCTTATTTTGTCTATTACAGGTCCAGTTTGCTTAAATTATTTAAGGACACACTGAACACAATGCTGAGATATGCCAAGTTTTTTTCAAATAGCTCTTTGGGCCTTGTTGGTGCAAAAAATACTATTTTATGCCTGTCAGACTGTGTTAACATTGGAATTTCTCTTGAACTAACTGAAGAACTGGGAGAAAAGTGTGTATTTTTGCAACAGGCTACTAGTTACAAAGTGTGGAAAGTTGTTTTGCTTCATTGTCTGTTACATGTAGAGACAACACTGGTTCATTCCTTGAGTTAGGTGCATTTTTGATGCTTGAATGATTCATAGGTCAGTGTTAAGTGGCTTAACAAACAAACAAACAAACAAATGGTGAGGTACAAGGATTGGTCCACGCATGAGTGAAAAAGCAGCCAATGTCCAAAGGACGACTTGAAAGACCTTCAGAAATCCTGGAGAACTATTCTTCAAGTACTGCTGTGCTATATAAATAAACTTGCCTTGCCTACTGCTGCAGTGGCAAGTCTCTCTTTAATTACCGTATATCTTCTTGTCTCTTATTGACGCCCGTTTCTAATAAACACCGGTTTGAAAACATGTCACGACAAATAGACTCCGGTCACCCATAGTAGCCGAGCGACCTTTGACCCGGAAGTCCCGCCGCGCTGTCATCGGTCCTCCTGCGTCTCATCACTCGGCCAGCTGTTTTCAATCAGCCGTCATCTACGACCAGCGGCATTTAAGCTGGATGCGCAGCAACTGTCAAAGTGGGATTATTACACTGAACTGGAACTGTCAGCTAGCAAACCTGCTAACTTTGATTTTCTGGTCTTTTACTTCCTCTTGAGGAGAGTTGGGCGGAGAGAAGTTTCGGGGAGCACCACTCGTGCACTGGGCTACCACAGACAAGGAGACACTCGGGAGCAAAGGAGGAGCACAATTGGGAACTGCATTATTTGTGAACTGTTGGAATACGTTTTGGAGCACTGTAAGTAAACGCACTGTCTTTTCACCTCAGTCTAAAAACCGCGCCTGGGTCCTCTTTCCCTCTCACTTCCGTGACAATTCCGTCTGAGAAGGGAATAAGAGCCGGTCTCCAACAACCGCCGGCCTCTCTTAAATGCCGGGCCGGCCAAATAATTTTTAAAATAAATGCCCGGGGCTACTAATGGAAGATATACGGTATACTTACTCAGACTTTAATTGTTAAAAGCATAAAATGAGTTATGAATGTCAAGGGTTTATGCTTTTTGCATATTCACATGCAACTAAAGACCTAAACTGGACCAAAAGTTGCAAACTGGAAACGTGTAATAGAAAATATTGTTCTAATGTTGAAACTAATGATTCTAATTAGAACCTCAGTGATTTTTAAAAAATAATTTCCAGGCTAAAAATGAGACAGACGTTCCACCTCATTGTTCAAAGGCCTAATTAACTCTAAACACTATATACAGATGTTGTGCAGATAATGTCTTTTGCAGAGAAAGTCTTTTGGCGCATTGCGAGCAGAAATGTTGAGCAGCTGAGATCCAATTAAAAGCAAGAATGCGAAAATGTATTATTTTTATAACAGCAGCCACTATTCTTCTCACCTCAGCTCACAAATGCTCACAGATGATGCTAAAAAAGAAACATGCCCCATGTTTTTCTGAAATGTGATATTGGTGTTAAATTAATTCTGACCTTAAACTGGAAATATCATCAATGTCAGTTATTCTTTTGTTGACTTCAAACTTTTTACTTACCTTATGTTTTGAAATAGATAATACCGCAGATAAAATTATAGTAAACAATACATCATTAAACCATACAAAGTGCATCACTGCACCACCCCGGCGTATAAATAAATGGACTTTGTAATTATTTCTAGATGGTCACAGTTGGAGATTATTCATTTCCCTCCTTTAACTAGAGTAAATATGACTGCATGCCTGATATTCAGCGGTGCACTTTAAACCAAGCGTGCTTGTTATGGTTCAGTGCTTATTGCTTGGAGATTGCTTTAAATAACTTGTCTGGCTTGTTAAACTGTGGTTTTACTTACTTTGTCTGCATGCTTTAATTACAGCATTGGAAGCAAACATCTCTAACAAATATGAAACGTTCTACCTGTGCACTATTATAACAAAGGCAAGGTAGGGGGTGCTAAATTGACCGTGTGTAGAAGTTCAGCAGGACGGCCAATTCTCTGCATAACATAAACTGCAATTATCTTATAATGGGGATGCAAGAGTCAGTTAGTATGCATATCACAGGGATTAAACGACTGATAACAGTGAAGGATGGAGCATGGAGCCTCCCAGTATTATTCCAGTCTGGTATTGTGGGTCACTTAGTATGGAGCTCCAGAGTGAAGCTGAGGGTCATTCTAAAGTCCATCCATCTTCCTCCGCTTTTCCGGGGTCAGGTCGCGGGGGCAGCAACCCAAGCAGAGAAGGCCAGACCTCCCTCTCCCCAGCCACCTCCTCCAGCTCATCTGGGGGAACACCAAGGCGTTCCCAGGCCAGCTGAGAGATATAATCTCTCCAGCGTGTCCTGGGTCTGCCCCGGGGCCTCCTCCTGGTGGCACATGCCCGGAACACCTCACCCAGGAGGCATCTTTGTCAGATGCCCGAACCACCTCAATTGGCTCCTTTCGGTGTGGAGGAGCAGTGGCTCTACTCTGAGCCCCTCCCGGATGGCCAAACTTTTCACCCTATCTCTCAAGGAGAGTCCAGCCACCCTTCGGAGGAAGCCCATTTCCTCCGCTTGTATCCGCGATCTTTTTCTTTCGGTCACTACCCACAGCTCGTGACCATAGGTGAGGGCAGGGATGTAGATCGACCGGTAAATTGAGAGCTTCGCTTTTACACTCAGCTCTCTCTTCACCACAACAAACCGATGCAGCGTCCGCATTACTGCAGCCGCAGCACCGATCCGTCTGTCAATCTCCCGCTCCCTTCTCCCGTCACTCTTGAACAAGACCC
>VURO01029793.1:0-18509 GCA_015108175.1 Pelvicachromis taeniatus | reverse complement strand
GGGGGGGTGGGGGGGGGGGGGGGGGGGGGGGGGTGGGGGGGGGGGGGGGGGGGGGGGGGGGGGGGGGGGGGGGGGGGGGGGGGGGGGGGGGGACGACGACGACGACTGTGTGACATGACCCAACACTGCTAGGATGGAAAATGGCATGTCTATGATGCATTGCATGCCTTAGTTCATCGCTCGAAGGAGAGCTTGTTGCCGTGAGATGGTGTGGCGGTTATTGTGTTAAATGTGTGATAGTGCGCTAGCTTATATACTGCATACTTTACATACAACCAATGATATGTCACCATCTTTATGTCACATACAGTATGCATGTGCTATTTCATCTCAGTAAATTATGTGGAATGTCTTTGAAGAACTACTTCAAAAGGTGAAGGCATGTTCAAGCATTAAATGGTGAAAGTTAAAAAAGGTAGAATGTTGCAGTTTAGGGAGGAGTTGACACAGCCTCTGAGTCTTAGGAAAGAGTTACCACATTACTGGTAACTTTAAAACAAGTACAGCTTTTTGGGCTTTGGTATATCCTCTAGACCAGGGGTGGGCAAGTCCAGGCCTCGAGGACCGGTGTCCTGCAGGTTTTAGATCTCACTCTGTGTCAACACACCTGAATCCAATGATTAGTTCATCACCAGGCCTCTGGAGAACTTCAAGAATGTTGCTGATGTAATTTAGCCATTTAAATCAGCTGTGATCAAGGACACATCTAAAACCTGCAGGACACCGGCCCTTGAGGCCTGGACTTGCCCACCCCTGGTCTAGACAGAGAAAAGAGGACAATGAGACTTGGAACATGGAAGAACAGAAATGTATTCAAAGGATGAGGTTTGCAAAGAAAACCTGGGAAAGTGGAATGGTCAAGGAGATGAAGAAAGTAGACAGGAAGGCTGGTGTGCAGCAAAAAGAGAAGTGGACAAAGCAAAGCAAAAAACTTATAGTGAATTGTGTATGAGACTGGACACTAAAGAAGGAGAAAAGTACTGATTGAGTAGGCAAGCTGATCATAAGAGATCAAGCTGGAAGCAATGTGCAATACGGTTAGGATAATTAAGGATAAAGATGGAAGAGTACTAGGAAGTGATGGCAGTTTGGACAAAACACACAAAAACTTTGACAGGAGATGGTATTTTGTGATTTTCTTCGGTGAGAATAATTTTTCACATTGTTTTTGTGTATAAAAACCTTACACTATGTTAGTCATTTAAAAAATGGTCTTACATTAAAAAGCTGAAGGTAATAGCTTTGAATCAGTTTTTCACTATCAAGCTAAAGCCATGTGATCCATCTAGGTTAAAAACAGTTGGGGATGGCTGTGTTCTGGGTCCTGGGGGTTGGTTGTTACATGAGAGACAACCAGGCCGCTGAGTATGAGAAATGTTTATGTAGCTAGGGATGTGAAGACAGAGATATTTTTTGTTTCTTTGTTGGCAGAATGGTTTGTATTGAGCCATACACCAATACCTGAACCAAGGAATTATGGCTTCCATATCTCACAAAGATTGTACCTCTTGCAATCCAGGGGTATACGACCAAACCCAGTCTACCCTACTCTGAGGAGGTGATGAATAAAGAAACGGAGAGAGAAGGATGAATGGAGGATAGTTAGTGAATACGGAAATCCAGTGGATTAGTAAGGAGGAAGTGAGGGCAGGATGAAGAGTGGAAAGGCAGTTGGTACCTGCATGTACTATGCCTCTGAAGGTATGTAGATGTCTAGGAAAGTGAACTTTTTGACAAGACTGTTTAACACAATATTGGAGTGTGAGAGGATACCTGAGGAATGGAGAAGTGTAGTGTAGCTTTCTGTATCCTTCCCCTAAACCATGATGGTGAACAATCTTTGTCTTCAGATCATCTGAGAGTTGTTTTGAGACCCCCATGTTGCTACTCTTCAGAGAAAATTCAATGAGGAGGGAAACTTACAATTGACCCCTTTAAATACTCTTTCTTATTATTGCACACTTCTCAAATATCACTGTGTGTGTCTCCTATATGATATATTTAACTGACATTTTTTATCGTAACAACCAACAAATTATACAGGAAAATCATGACGACTAACAAGGTTGCGCAAACTTTTGCATCACACTGTATATCACTGATAATTCTACTTTGACCATAGGTGTGAATGTTAGTCTAAATGGTTCTTTATGTTAGCTCTGTGATGGAACCTGGCAACTGACTTTCAACCTGTGTGTACTCCACAATTCAGGCCCCCACAAATCTAAGTGAGATAAGGGGTCAAGAAAATCGATGAAATGAAAGGCGTTAGAGATGCACACAACAGAGCCACTTTAATGAATAATAGAACAAATGTTGTAACCCAGAAAAACAGTACAGGTAACTGCACAAACTCTGAATTATTTGGGACTGATCTTTTTGCCATGCTCTCCATTATTATGAGACCTGACTATCATTTCAATTGTGCCTTTTAATCAAGGTTAATGAGGACTGCTCCAATATGATGTAAACAGGGTTTAAATGGCTAGCAAAGGAAATGGTCACTGTGGAGTGAATTTCAAGGGAGCACTCACAGTACTGAAGACTGAAGAGCTTGTAAATGTGATCTAGCTTAGGTCGGCAGCAGCTGAAAGGTTTCACTGTTTACTAAATTAAAAGATTACAAAACATAGTGAAATAACACACCCTGTGAAATTGTATTTGTTCATGTTAGAAATGAACAAAAGGAGAAAGAGACAATAAATATTCAAATACAAGAAAGAGTAGAAAAGTGTGACTACATGTGTACCTGTGTGGTGTGTGACAGGTGCATGTTTATGCTAGAAAATCCCAGGTGAAATGGATTAACTGAAGAAGAAGAAGACAATCTTTAAGGGATAATCATAGATCAGCATAAGACCTCATGATCCTGATGGCAAACCAGGCAGGGTTTCCCAATGCGATAATGCATTTGTGTGTGGGAGAAACTGTACTGGCAGATTTCCTTTTTACAAAAGAGACAAAGAAAGACATAAAGCAGTGAAGGAAAAGAATCAGGTTCATGAACAATTCCACTCAATAAATAATACAAATGTTGCATATTCATGGTTATAGGATGAAAGGGGACATGCTGGTGTGTGGGTGTCAGCCAGAGGGCAGCCTGAAAGAGTCTGACATCAACAATGCTGCTTCTCTGAAAGGATCTTTTTTGCCTGCTGGCCTGAGTGAAGAGGGGATGGACATGTGTTACAGAACTGGTTCTTCCATTGCTTGTGACCCATAGTGCTGCCAGTGCTCACAAAGGCAACATTAACACACAGTTGGACCAACACTGTATAAGGAAAATAGGATAGCAAGCTACTATGGTTAATTTTACTAATTCAATTTGATTGTTTTGGTTGTTATTTGTTTAAAAGGTGTTAACTACATATTAAAGTTAAAAGAAATGGTTATTCTGATAAGTGATCATGTTATGTGTGAGACAAATTGTCATGATGTTTGTGGAGTTTGAACTCCAAAATTCAGATTCCAAAACAGATTAGAATGCACAAAAACAAACCATTCGAGATGGCAGAGGAAACTGAATTAAACAAACCAACTAGGATTATACAGCGTGATCACATCGGCACACAAATATCACAATAAGAAGAATATATGACAAAGTATTAGAGAAAACTGATTGCTTAAATACACACACGAGGTAATCAGGGAGATGGAACACACCAGGAGAGATGGAAACAAAACTAAACAACAAACACGGGGCGAAGACTAACGAAATAAGTCAGGAAGTAGCAAAATACAGAATCACAAACAAGGAAGATGGTGAACACGGGGAAAGGCTGACAAAAGTCAAGCAGAAAAACAAGATAAGCATGATATTAAGAACAGAGAATAAAACACACATTGTCACTCTAAGGGAAAAGTAGATAGACCAAATACTAATGGAAACACAATTTAAGCAAACGTTTAATATCAGATAAACTCAAAACAGAAAAACTACAGCAAACCCGGTTAAACAGACAATATCAAACCAAGTCCCAAACTGAAAATGTGGAGTCCAAAACCCGACATCATGACACAAATAAAATAAGACAAATATTCAGAGAGCAGGATTGCAACTGTTTTTTTCAGAAAACAGAAAACTGAATTCCTCGAAGACCAAAGTTTGACAGAAATGTATGACTTGTGCAGTTTTGGTTAGACATCTTAGTATAAGACAATCAGTTAATTAAAAATGTTATGAAGTGTATCTGATTTTATATTGTTTTTCAGGTAATTAGTAACAAAGTATTTCAGAAAAGGAACATCATACCAACAGTAAAATATGGTGGTGGTAGTAGTGTGATGGTCGGGGGCTGTTTTGCTGCCTCAGGACCTGGAAGACTTGCTGTGGTAAACGAACTGTCTACCAAAACATCCTGATGGAGAATGTCCGGCCATCTGTTTGTGACCTCAAGCTAAGGCACATTTGGGTTCTGCGGCAGGACAATGATCCAAAATACACACCAGCAGGTCCACCTCTGAATGGCTAAGAAAAAGAAGACTTTGGAGTGGCCTGGTCAAAGTCCAGTGACCTGGATCTGACTGAGATGCTGTGGCATGAGCTTAAAAAGGTGGTTCATGCTGGAAAAACCCTCCAGTGTGGCTGAATTACAACAAATCTGCAAAGATGAGTGGGCCAAAGTCACATTGCTGTAAAAGGCTCACTGCCAGTTATCGTAAATCCTTGATTGCAGTTGTCGCTGCTAAGGGAGGCCAGACTAGTTATTAGATTTAGGGGGCAATCACTTTTTCACACAGGGCCATTTAGGTTTGGATTTTTTTACCCTTAATAATAAACACCTTCATTTAGAAACTGCATTTTGTGTTTACTTGTGTTATCTTTGTCTAATATTTAAATTTGTTTGATCTGAAACATTTAAGTGTATGTTCAAAACAAGCATGCAGTTATTTATATGGGGATGGTTTATAAAACAAGCTTAACATTTGTGGCTATGTTTAAATGATGGCAGCACAGTTAAGATCATCATCTAAGTTCATGGTCCACATTGATTTGAGTCACATTTTGTTTCTTTGTTATCAGTGAATATCAGAACTAAAATCTGCGTTTCATGCATTATTTCTCATCATTATTCCTCTATTAGATGGAGGTACTTCAGGAACATCCTGATATTTTTTTTTTTACATGGTGCAATGAGGCTGTTTAGTTATTAAAATCAAATTCCTCCAGTTTCAGACCACACATTAAAGCACTGTGACTGGAGTGAAACATTTAGATGTGGGCTGCATACAAATAAAGGTTTTAAATTCATTCTGGCTCTTCTGGTTGCAGTTAGCGGTAATCTGAGTTGTAGCTGCTGCACAGAGCACGGCACTGTCTTCTGCATGTCAAGCAGCTGTAGTGCTCACTTATTGATATAAGTAGCAGAGACTACCAAGGCCCACTCAAAGCAAATTCACAAGAAAACAAAAAGCTGAAAAGAAAAACTTTACATATGTACTTGCTGAGCACCCCTGAGCACAAAGCTTACATCTGATTAAGTGTTCTTGATCATTACAGTTGAGGATATTTAGAGACACACCAAACAAATGCAGGCATGAACAAATCCCGCCTGTCAGATCTTCCTGTCTTCGACTTTGGGCAAGTGCTCCACCTTAATCAACTCTTAGTTTGAAGCTGCTATTAGAACTTAACCTCCAAATGGAAACATTAAAGGATTATGAAAGAAACCATGGGGTCTGGAAAGGAAAATGTTCTTCATCTGGTGTTTGTTTACACTGGATCACATCCAGCTAAATAGGATTATTTACTACCACTGTCTGGTTGCTGGGCCAGGATATAAAGACCTCCCTAATCCCAAACACGCTACTTTTGGTGTTGCAATATAGGATTGTGTAGAAAATGGACATTTCATGAATCGCTGGAAAATCTTTGAGGAGTTTACTGATTTAATTGCCTTTTATTTTTGGACACATTTTCAGTGAATTATTTTAGTTTTACTATTTCTGGGCGGTTTAGACTGGCTCATGATGTCATCAGTAAGCACAAAAGAAAAACAACAACAAACCGTGCGAGACGAGACAGTACAGGTTATTGATGGCATGCTATGCTTAATGTAACTGTGCAAACATGAACTGAGGAAAATCAAGCTGCAAAAAGGAGACTGTAGTCACGTCTCTCTGAGGTGCAACACAAAACTTTGGGTTTCTATTATTGATCTGAGGATTCCCTTTGCTTGAATCGTAATTTAAATGTAAAAACAAACCTTTTAAAAAAAAGTGAATAATCAGAAACCAGGTACAATTTATATATGCAGAAAGGGAGTGTGTTGAGAAGGAGGAGCTGATGAATTAAGAAAACGAGAGAGAAGAGCATCACCTTAGCCTCGTCTTGCCACAGAAAGGAGTCACCTGGAGGTGATGAGTGATCCTGCAAAGCAGACTACTATGGTGACACAGAGAAATCATCCCAAGCCTGGTATTAAGGGGGCATTTTCCATTTTGCCTAAATAATCAACTGAATAAATAATAAACTGCACCAAAAAAAGCTGAAAAAGGAAGTGCCTGAAGCAGGTGTCTTTGAGATCAACAGGAGTACTGAGAAAACACGTTTTCACGCCATGTTCACCAAACGAGAAGTCGTCCAGTAATTTTTTTAAAACAGAAAAGTCCAAGTTTAAAGCCCTAATATATGAAACTTAATTTGAAAGCTATAAAACACAAATTTTAGTTCCTGAAAATGTATCCATTTAGTAGGTAGCTAAAAAACAAAAGCTAGAGCCCTAGCTATAGTGTGTAGAGAGCTGGTCAATGTTAAAAGGTTAATGGGATAGCTTATCCATATGCACAGTCTTGGTCCAGAGTTATTTTTATCTTACTAGAAAATTTCCCTTTTACTAAATCCAGCGATTATTATATATCTTCTTGTATGCTTTAAGTACTTTGTGAAGTTTTCCTTTCAGCTCTGTAGTGCCAAACTAATCAGCTAATTAGTACAAAAACGCAAACTTTCATGGAGACTGTAATTGCGCACTCAAAGCTCACACAACATGCCTCATTCACCCATTCAGTCATACAAACACTTTCCCTCCCTCATGCCTAAGTAGTTTCCAACATTCACACAAATGTATACTCCAATAGATGCATCAGAGAGCAACTCGAGGTTTAGTATCTTACCCAAGGATACTTAGACATGCAGACTGACAACAAGAACATGGTTACCAACCATGGTAATCGAACCACCGGACTTAAGGTTAGTACATGACCTGCTCTACCTCCTGAGCTACAGCCACCCCATGTGGATCCTTCTACTGCCTCCTAATCCAGACAGATACAGTAATCCTGCCTCATGACGTTCAACGAAATACAACTCTGGAATGCCATAATGAGGTCATAAGAGAAGCTTTTGTTATTAGATTATGCTTACACAGAATGGCGAATTGATTATTGGTTAGGCTCAATACAATACATTATAATCTATTGTGTGTTATGTTAGTTACTGTGTATATGTATTAATGGGCATCCGTTTAGAATAATAGATATGAGATGTCAGATGTCATTTATGGTGTTGTAAGAAAATACCTGTTAGTAGAAATCACATGATGTCAGTATACAGGATGTGAAGACCTTATTTTCAACAGATTCACAGAAACACTAATATTTTAAGATCCAGGCCAATTTTCACTGTGTATCATTACAGTTTATTCTTTTCCCAGGAACACTTGTTAAACATGATATCTGTTGTGATATTGTTGCGGTTCCATATTTTTTCAATTTTGCACTTGATTTTTGCGGCACTTGTCAGCCACTGTAATCACTAGTTACCACCAGTACACTGGTGGAACATACAGGACAGGGGGTAAGAAGAAGTAGATGGAAGAGACACAAGGAGTATTTTCCATTTAGAGCATAAAGAGAAATTATGTGTACTGTGCAGATATGTATACAATCATGTATACTTTATGACAGCAACGGAGTGCATTCAGTTTTTCCATATAGGGTGCATTGTACGATGGCTCTATGTGGACTTTGCATGTTTTTCCTGGGTATTGGGTTGTCTCACTCTCTGGATACACCAGCTTCCACTGCACAAAAACATAGTAATACATAATAATAAGATTATTTTTATGATTTGCTGAAGAATGTGTGAATGTGTGCAGAAATGATTGTCTGTCTCTCAGTGATAGACCTGCAATCACTTAGCAACCTTTCTAGATTGTACTCTACCTCTTGTCCCAACAGGTCAGGCTCCAGCCAATGACCCTGCTTTGGATAAGCAGAAGAAACTGGATGAATAGATAGATTTTAGTTTTCAACAATATTGGAAGTAAAGTTGTGAAAGGCTGTAGCTTATCCCTAAACACATTTAACACCCTAAACACCTTTACCTAAAGTAACTAAGTAGATTCATTTTCTAAATGTAATCAAAGACCAACCAAACCTGCACAGTACACAATCCCTAGTTTCCTGGGTGGAGGTCATATTCCAGACATGCATCCATGATGATTAAGGTCTTTGTTGGAATTACATTCTTACACACTGATCTGGTCCTGAGCAGAATATGTTGTTTCAGTTTTAATACAATAATAACTTATAGTAATTTGAATTTTGGCCTTACACTTCATTGTCCATTGTCCATATTGCATATTGGACGTTGTATCTCATTTTTTTCTTTAATGTGTTTTTGGTTCTTAGCTTTTCATGAAACCTGAGGTAATATAATAAATAATAAAACAATAATATAATTAATAATAAACTAATTTGCTATAGTGAGAAGTACACACTTCTGCTTTTAATTGTTTTTCACAGCTTTGTTTTATTATAAAGGATCGAGCAGAGCCAGGTGAGTCTTCATTTGCCTTCATTTGATTATTTTAAGATATGACATTTCTAAGTGACATTTAAAAAGTCAGTCACATAATTGACATTAAGGAAAAGGTGGCGGCAGACCTCTAATAAGAAAATATGCACTTAATAGCACACACATATAAACAGCATGGCATAGGCAGGTCATGATAATTAACCCTTATAATCAAAACTAGGCTCTTATGTTATCACTCCATAATTGAAGTCTCCTGGTCCTCATTATGAGTAATTAATCACATGTGAACACAGGACGGCTGTCGGTTATGACAAGAAATGATAATTCATTTAGAATTGAAAAACAAACATCAAGCCAATCACTCATCCACAGCTCCTCATGAGCACCTTCCTCCTCATCAACATTATTCTTCTACTACTCGATATTATCATCATTAACACTTTCTAAGCTGCCATGAGCGCCACATTTGCCGTCAGATTTACAGGAATGATTATCACAGCTCCATCATCTTTGGTTGTTTTCAACCACTGCATGGTTGTAATTATAGTCATCATTGCCATCATGACAACTTTTATTATTAGCATTGTCAGCTCCATAAACATTATCACCTTGAACAACAAAATCATAAACAACGTCGCCACCATTAAATCATCATCATCACAATTAGCATACTGTATTATCACCCTCAATGAAACTGTTATTTTCACAATTTATCTTGATTTCTAATTTATTGTTTTGTCACGTTATTATTATCGTCAACATTTTTAATGTGGTCCTCATCCCTGCTGTGTTTCGACACTATCGCACTGCATGAGAATAGCGGGTAACACACATCAAAGGTTGTTTGTAGAATTCTTGGCTTGTAAAAGTACTGCTGAGTTTCTTCATGAATGGTCCAGCTGTACATAAGTGACATGACTCATATTCCTGCCCAGGTTTTCAAACTGTTCCACTGATTTACACGTGTTGATGACGTGCCAAAGTATGCTGCATGTGCTAATAAAAGCAGTGAAGACTGCTGGTAAACATAAATACACATAGTGTCCAGCATTAAACTTTCCACAACATATAATGTAAATGGTTTAACATGGTTGGTAATCATGATATATCTGTGTCAAAGGTTTTTGTACACTCAGCTCACATTTGAAATGATTTATGGTGGAAGGAGAATACAGTCAACATTTGGCATCTAGGCTGCAAGCTCATCGCTCCCTGCAGCTCGTTTACACATATGTATTGAGGAGTGATGAATAAACATTACCCTGTAAGCCTACAGGTGGATGCTGAGGTGGTGAATGGAGAAAAAAGAGCAACTGCACTGATGAGGGAGAGATGGAGAATTCTGCAACTTAAATAAACTTAAAGAAACAGGATGTGAAGAGAGTTATGAGCTTCCCGCCTGCTCAATTTGGTAAAAGAAAAAAAGTCAGGATACATAGTTTGACTTTAGTTTTCCAAAGGCAGGAATTCAGAGCCAGTCTGCGATCAACAGCAGCGAGTATCCTCATTGACAGATTCACTGGGTCTCCTGAGAATCAATACCACAGTTTAACTAAAATGCAAAATAAGGCTGCTACCATTTCTGCTTCATTACCAACACAAAACCTGTCATTTTAATAATATCATGAAAAACCACATGTTCTCTCAAGCTATTTTAAGCCTCTGGCACTGGATTTCACTTAATGATTGTTACATATGTTTGGTGCCTAAAGTAAAGGCCGCCTCTGCTGATCACATTTAACAAAAACTTGCTGAAATGTGCACATGAATTCAAAAAGTTCTGGTCATTTGTCTTCTTTTAGTTAATTTCTCTAATGAACACCTTGCTGTGCATCTACAAATGAAGACGCTTATTTCTATAAGGAGAGCCAGCCACAGCCAGTGGCTGCTTCATCACTTATTAAACAGTTTCACTGCTGATCTCTGAGATGAAAGCAGACAACCTCAGAGACTGAGCTGCGGCTGGCTCATTCACTGCTCATCTTGAATCAATAGAAAAGTTCTTCAACTTTTGACTGAAGTACAATTCAATAGCAAGTATTGATGCTGAAAGAGTCAACAAAGCGCATGTCAAGACAACAGAGCAAACTTCTGGCCTGGGAGGAGCCCCAGCGCTCATGTCCTAAAGTGAAACCTGCGTCACATTCACGCTGATCTTTTTATGCCTTCACTTCACTTCCTGAATAATGAATACAAATACAGTTTGGGTGCCAGTTTTAAATAATACATAAATGCTGTCTGAACACTGAAACTAGAACGATGACCCTGTGAATCTTTACAGCTCGTCTGACAGAGTGGAATAAAGAAACGTAGCTTTCTTTGAATAGTGACCTTATCAACTTCAGTTTTATTGAAACGATGTGGCTTTGCTAAAACTTTTCCTGATACTCAAAAGGCTCAGCATCCTGCCAACTTCTCTTCTGTTTAAGATGCCCACATTGCTTGTCCTTTTGTTACTTTTAAACCAACAGGCACACATTTAATTGTATTATCATGTGACTTGGAGGCACGTGATACCCTCAGAGTTTTCAACAGATTTACTACAGCTCCCATTGTCAGCCAAAAAGAAACCCCTTTTCTGCAAGAGAAGTGACCTTGGGTCGCTGGCATTTGTGTATTTTTGTGTTACACAATGTCGTCCTGATGACATCTACTTTGGCACAAATGACCACAAAAGCAGTTTGGAGTACTTTGGTAGGTGTCTATCCAAATGTATGTATGTACAAAAATGTAGCCATAAGATGTTACAGGTGTTTATGTAGTTTTACACCAACGTGAAAAGTGAGTTCAAACTTTACACTTTACAAAAATAAATAAATCAATCAACTTTAAGCCACATTCAGAATGCTATTGGTTTCTGGATGGCACATTGTGAACAAAATTCAGACGGTGGTTGTCTTTTATGTTAGATTTAGTTTAAACATATTAATAACACCATACAAATATATGAAAAACATTATTTAGCAAGTCGAAAAATGTGGACCATGACATGAAATTACTTATTTTTTTAGCTGCACATCAGTTGTATAAAACCATTAAAGAAATACTATTACTAACTCGCTCGTGTTTGGCAGAATCATCTGATCCTTTTTACCCACATTGTTCCTTGCATAGAAGGATTCACATAGCCTTCTCAGTGGTGACCCAAACAGCCTGAAGTGAGCAGTCAGAGCAAGAGAGCTAGTACCCTCAATGTTACGTACAAGACACATTAGCTTAGTGAAGAAAGAACATTATAGAATCAATTTTGTTGACAGGAACCGTTCTTACTTTTTGACTACTTAAATAAAAGCTGCTTTCGCCCACAGGGCAAGAGCAACTTTTATTAAAAAGCATGTGTGTGTGTTTGTGTGGACATCAGTGGGAATCTCTATTGGTCGAGAAGCAGGTAGAGCTAGAATGAAGCTAATGAAATGACTTAGACAGTCTGGAATTAAAGTGTGCTCACTGAGCTCATTGGGAAGCTAATTTAATCAGAGGTCCTTGGAAGCAATGCTGAGCTCTGGATAAATCACCCTGTCTCAGGTGCTTGATAAAGAAGTTGCAGTACAACTGACTGAGTGCCAAGTGAGGACATGTGCTGATCACATGTCAGAAAAGCAAAAAAAACCTACGTATTAAAGCCTTTTTCAGCTCAAAGTCCAGTTCTTTTTATGTCGAGTGCCACATACAGTCCACTTTGATCTTTAATTGTTTCTCTTATTTAATTGTTTAACTATTACTTATTACATGGTGTAAATGATCAAAGTATAATTGTAAATATACTGCCTGTAGTTTTGCCTTTGAGCACACTACTATATGTATATGATCTGTCTTGAGCTTATCTTGTTGGTTTAATTGGCCATGAGTACCATTCACAGACAGTTGGGGAATAGCTGCAATTGCAACATTGTAATTTGGTGAAATATATACTCTAAGGCCCCCATTACTCTGTTTGTGCCAGGAGACCCAATCATTGGGATGGACCAATTTGTGGTATAGTAGGTGTTGTTTTGAGGTTTTAAAGCTACAGAGACACGGTGTCCTGAAAATAATGCAACTCAGGTGATCTGATAATCCTGACACATAAGAGATCACCAAAGGTTTTTGCACTGGCAGCGCTTCCCATTGTCTCCTGGATCACCTGGAGCAGTCTTCAGGCACCTTTCCAGGTTTCCAGCTTTGTCCAGCTGAGATAGCCACATTAATTCAGGTCTTCTAAGAATTTTAGTCTTAGTCGCAAATCAAATAGTCATATTTAGAATACAACTGACAATGCTACAGAAAATATGAAAAGATGTTTCATGGTTCTGGGTCATTCATTTTACTTCCCTTGTCTCGCTACCTACCTGTAGTTTAGGTGTGTTTAGTTCCCCCAGCTGTCTCATTTGTCCTGAGGCCTCAGTGTGTCCATGTACTGAAAGCCTCAGTTTGCCTTATTTCTTTGTATTGTCGTCTTCCAATCTTTGTGTTTTTGCTAGGAGTTGGATTCTGTTGTTTTATATGTTGCTGTTTTTTTTTGTTTTTTTTTTTGCTTTTCTGGATATTTCTGACTGCCTTTCATTAAAGATGAGCCTGTCATTGAGTGCCTGATTGAGTCTAATTTGAGCCATCATTCATCCTCACATGACAAGATGGAAAGAGAGAGACAGGAGGAATGGATGGAAGATTTGCATTTACATTTGACTGAAGATGCTGAAGTGTGCAAAAAAATCGGGTAGGAAGACAAAGAGCATTAGAAAATAAAGGAAAGCAAGTTGGGTGGAGAAAGAAAAGAAACAGAGAAAAAGAAGGATAAAAAAAAGGCGAAAAAGAGGACATCTGTCATTAGCTGCAGGGTCTGAGTCAATGCCAACAATGAGGTCAGAGCAGCCTGCTGGATACAAACACTGACCATGTTACAGGAAATTTCTCAGGCAGAACTATGCATTTTTGCAGATTTAAACATGTTAATGAGACACATTCAGGATGGAATTGAAACAGAAATTTGTATTGGTTCCCATAAAGCTTTTGTTTCTAACAAACAATGTAAAAAATATGTGCTGCAGAAAAAACTGAAGACATAAACAGAAAATAATGAAGGTCGTATTTTTTTTTTACAGATTCACAGCATTATTACAGAAAAATACTCCATCACACCCATCATACAATACTGACAGAACCTTTCTCTATCACATGCACACAAATCCTGCTATTATGACTTGTGTTAATGATGCATTATATGCATTACATGCCACAATTCCTCAATCTTAGCTGTGGCTTTTAAGCTACCAGGAGAACTTTACAACTCACTGGGAAGAACTAAAGTTCACTAAAATTTTGAGACTGCCGTGCATATTCATGACCAAACTGCTTTGACACGTGTTTGTTGTAAATGCCAAAAGCCAATTCTTGAGGATTCTTGATTAATTTTTTCAGTTCAGTGTTTTTTTTTTTAATCAGAAACACATTTCTGAATAATCATGTGAAGGCAAGATTCCATTTTTCTTACATTAGATTTAGCATCGTGTTTCTGTAGCAGGATCAGGTCCTCTGTCAGCTCAGCTCAAAGTTGACAAAGCAAACGCTGGCTTTAGAGTGTGATATTAGTGCCCATGTTTCCATGGGCACTGGAGGCATATAGGGGTAATAAGCTGGACACAATCGGCAAACTGACCACTGGACACCTCTATACCCTGCACACACAGTAACCTGAATGTTATTAGAGCCTTTTGCAGTGTAAATAGCAATACTGTGTTTTGTGGAATAAGTCATACTGGTGTCATAAAATTATAGTTATTCTGCAGTGTATCTTGCTAAATGGATACAGAGCCTTTGTTTTCATAAATAATTTAAGCTCTTCACTGACAGAGCTTCCATATCACGATGATGCTGTGAATAAGTGATCAATAAGGGAAGAACATGGGGTCTATCTCGTTAAGACGTCCTTTAAATGACATTGATTTTCGGTCAACACGATTAGCTCAATTTAATTTAAATGATAGCTGAGACCATGATTAAATGAACATTTCTAAACAATATTAGTAGCGCAAAGCAAATCAAGTGCTCCGTAAATGACCACCTAATGACATACCTGTGTGTGCCAGTAACAGCTGTTCTCTGCACCATGCAGTGGGAAGTTTCATTGCACTTGACAGTAGCGATATGCCACAGATAAGACTGTCAAAACCAAAATCATCTGGCACAGCAGAAGGTGAAACACTCATCTCTCGAAGTGGATCATTGTACATTGTGCAGTAGAATTGGTTCACAAAGAAGTGAACTTAGTCAAGTACCTGAAAACATATCACAAACTGCAGTGCGATGAATGTATAAAGACCGAGGAAAAGAATGCAAAGGTTGTTAAGGTTGACTGTCCAAAGTCAACTTACACATTCACAAAACAGAGCCTATAGGGTGTGTCAACATATATATCAATCAGCCAAAGATTTAAATGGTAAGTAAAGAAAACTTTACAATATCTAAGCATGTCAAGAACATGCTAGGAGGCAGGTCTAAAATCAATACAAACCTTCATGGATTTAAATATAGAAGGTTTAAATTCAACAAGTTGAAACCCACTTATAATTAAGAACAGGAAAGCCAAATTAGACTTTGACATAAAACATTTAAAAGAGCCTTTCCAATTTTGGAAAAATTCTTTGGATGGATAAAACCAAGATTAACTTGTACCAGAATGACGGGAGGAGAAACGTTTGGAGCAGTAGAAAAAACATCTCATGATCTGAAGCATCACCTAGCCAAAAACATTCAGTCAGTGTTATGGCATGGGGCATGTATGGCTGCAAGTGGAATTGGGGCACATGTGATTACTGGTGATGTAACTGCTGGTAGAAGAAGCAGAATGAAGTCTGATGTGTACAAGACTATACAAATATATAACACACAATGCTAATGGATAATAACCCAAAGCAAACGGCAAAAGCAACCCAACACGAGTCTCAAGGCAAAGAAATGGGATATTCTTCAGTGGTTAAATCAATCAATGAGCTCACTCCAGCAGAGCATGCTTTTCTGATCCTAAGTGCAGAAAGACCACAAATAAACAGCAACTGGACTGTCTGTAGTAATGCCCCTAACAAGGCATCTGAACAGGAGAATCACAGCATTTGGTGATCACTGCAATTTGCCCAAGTGTATAAGGATACATACACATGGATGAAAAGAATATTGTATGAGAAATAATTAAATCTGCTGTGTACCTTTATTGTATAGTGAATATATATAATAATTTTAGGTGCTTTTGTCTGAATGAATTTAGTTTGAGTCGCCACAAAATACAGAATGAAGAATTTTAAAAAGTGGTATATGTAACACTTAACAAACATAGCTGATTGGAGCTGAACTAGTGTTGTATGTTGGCCCAAACCTGTTCCTAGAGACCATGTTCCATTCATTTATCACCAGTATGTTAGACTTTGTCTGAGACAAAGAAAATGAGAGACATATATTTTTTTAGCATTCCACTGACAATGAAAAAGTCATTACACTTAATCTCTCTAAGACACCACAAACACATCAAGCCATATGGTCTGGCTGTGTACATATGAATTTAAAGTACACATGTGTGCCATGAGATCCAGCAGATTATCATCACCTGTGGTTCTGCTGCCTTAAAGCGCTGCCTGACACCAATTACAACTCCCTGGTCACCCATAAACCTCCCAGCATAAAAGGACAAGTAAGATTGTTTCTTTATAGGGAACCAAGGAGGGATATGAATCTTTTTCTTTCTCTCCCACTTTTATCCATCCCAGACCTTATAATATCAGGCAGGTTTCACTGATTTCATATAAAGTGCCCTTGACCTTCAAGTGATATAAGGGGTTTCATACAGCATCATAATGGGGCTCTGTAACTTTTGGTGTGGTTGAACAAATAGTGCACCGCAGGCTAGGATGGTGCCATACAACAGATTAGGTGTTAAAGTTTCTTACCATAACTCGCCTACCTCGTGAACCACATGAAACACAGCAGGCTGAAAATGCAGCCTCCACAAAAATGTCCTGTATAGAATACAAAGAAACAAACAACAGAAAAAAGGAGAAAAAAACCTCAAGGTTGTGTTAACACATGTTTTTGAAAGTAAGTGTGGATGTTGTGGGAATTGTATAAATCAATTAATTCCGTGAAACCAGCATTAAAACAGCTCCTGCTCTCCTTGATCCTGCTGACTGTTCGCTATAGTGATGTAGAGTAATTTGTTACTGCTGTTCTTTATGTACTCCCAGTCTGACTGTGCTGTTGAGATCAGGGCGACTGATCGGGGGATAGGGGGTGGGCTATCCCAGCTACCATAAGGCAAGAGGTAGTGTACACCCTGCTTGTCCAACAATACCATTTGATTTAAAAAAAACAAAAGCCCAATGACTCCACCTTATCCAACACATGGAGAAACAGGTGCAGTTTCTCAGTATGACTGCAAAGTATACAGGTAACTAGATTCTCAAGGATAAGATCTGCTGTATAAAGCAAGTATACTACATTACCTTTGGAAGAAAACATTATATATATTATAATATATATATATATATATATATATATATATAGGCAAAAGATTTTTAGTATGAACATCAGAAGTAGAGTCATGTGAGTGTCATGTACCTTCTCAACTTATGTTAAAGTAAAATCATTTAGTTGACTGGTTATGTACTCCACCCTGAACACAGGGTTTTTCATTAGAGGTAGTAGCGTGTTGGTACCAGGTGAGCAGCTTTGATGTCTGCCATGCCTGGATTTTTATCCACCAATGGTACTGTTAGCCTTTTAGCCCAACCCCCCCACAGGACTGTTAAAATGTATAGACATTCTGCTACTATTTTACAGAAAGTATTTTTCCAGTTTAATTTGACACGAAGTGATCCATCAGTGCTTGAATCCATATTTTAGCGAAGCGATAACACTGCTGCTCAAACTGCCTCAGGCTCCTTCAGGTGATGTCAGCGAGAAAGAACAGAGGTGGAACAAAGAGAGCTCGAAAGACAGTGTAGTAGGATGGGTGGTGACAGACAGAGACTTAGACAAGAAGAAGCACATTGGTATTCACGGCTGGCTTCAACTCACCCATCCATCCCAGTCTCATATTCTTTACATTACATTTGCCCTTCAGCGCAGGAAATATGTCACACACAGCTGGTAGAAACTACATGTGTGCTTGAAGGGTAGCTGGCACAGTCCATCACATGCACATGCCTCTGAGTGAGTGCAATCACATGCCGCTTTACCCAGCTGAAGCAAAAACAAGCCTTTTTTAATTGCTACATGGGAGAATCAGATGTTTCATTTTATTTTACCATGTAGTTATGTGCATCATTAGAACTTTAGGTCAGAAGCTCAGTGTACTAAAATAATTGTTTATTTCATTTGTTGTTGTTGTTTATTTTATTTTTTTGTTTTTGTCTGAGCACATACTTGTGTATACATATGTTCATATTTGTCCATGTAAATGCAAGTATGTGTATGTGTATATATTGGTTTATTGTACATGTCTGAAATAAAGATATAATAATAATAATAATAATAATAATAATAATAATAATAATAATAATAATAATAATAATAATAATAATAATAATAATAATAATAAATAAACTGTGTTATGTTAAGAAAACATTCTGGGACATTTTAGGGGTCTTCCATATTACTCTTTGATTCTCTACTGGGTAGAGTACATTGATGTCTGAGTTCTTTAAACCAAACAGTAAGGCACTTAAAAGTCTTTAAAAAAATTGTTGCAAGGAGGAGGGGGGGGGGGGGGGGAAAAATATGG
>VURO01029789.1:4808-15112 GCA_015108175.1 Pelvicachromis taeniatus | reverse complement strand
CTCGTGTCTTGCCGAGAACGCGAGTCCGGACCCGCGATTTGTGCAATTGGAACACCAGCGTACTCGATGATGTCACAGGTCAGGTGAACGTGACCGGGCTGGTCTCGCCAAATGCATGACGGGTTATTTGGCTCCACCAAGTCCAATAAAGTTTTATATAAACTTTATTTATCACACTTTTAACATACAGTTAGGAAAAAACAAAGATCACTTAAAAGATAACTTTGTAGTGTTACAATGAAAAGCAATGAAAGTGACAATGACATAAAAAGTACAAAAGAAAGATCAATAAATAAAAACAAAATAAAAGACAAGTCCACACAAGTCACCACCGATGCATGCTCGATAAAATGGGCAGAGGCAGCGTGTGTGTGTGTGTGTGTGTGTGTGTGTGAGAAAGTGTTCTACAGTATTTGGTTCAGAATCTGTTTTTCTAGATTTCCCTCCTTTAAAATTGGGTGCGTCTTATTTTCCAGAGCGTCTTATAGGCCAAACATACAGAACATTTTAGACATTTTTTGGATTAAAAAAAAAGTAGAAATATTTGGAGAAAATATTCCAGACTGTTTTTTTGTAAATGCAGTTTTGCATGTATGGCATGAACCCTTATAATGTAAAGACCTGTAAAGGTCACCGCCTGCATGTTAATTCACTGTCACGTTCCTCCATGGTGCCAGGCAATCCATTAAAAAACTTCCACTGCTTCACTGAATGGTTTTAGTTTAACAAATGAAATTGAATCTTTGACATTTTAGGTCATGTCCACACTAATCTCAATAATTTATTAGCAGTTCAGTGACGTTTTACTGACTCCTTCAGGTGTGAATAAAGGGATAAATGACATGATTACTGTGTCACAGGGTCTTCAGGTGCTGCGACTCACAAAGCTGCACACGCACTGCAGGATTTGTTATTGAGATAAGTTGTTGTGTTTCTGTTGTCAGGCAGTCACAACAGCACAGAACTGTGGGCACGGCCATGCATGCTACTTTTTAACAGGCTGTTATTCAGGAGCACAGTGATATAAGGATGACTCTCTGAGTTTGGAGACCAGGCAGTCCCACCGTTGTCCATAAGCATGCCATAACATTAGGACAGTTAAGATGATTGCTGTTTGGTTATAAGGCTAACAGCGTTGGAGGGGATTTATATTTTTGTTTCCAAAAAGACTACCGGCCAAAAGTTTTAGAACACCCCAAATTTTCCAGTTTTTTATTGAAAATTATGCAGTTTAATGAAATGAAAGCATAGTTCAAATAAACAATGGGAGTTGAAAAAGAATGTGGTGTGAATGTGGGAGTGACTGTGAGTGTGAATGGTTGTCTGTCTGTGTGTGTTAGCCCTGCGACAGACTGGTGACCTCTCCAGGGTGGACCCCGCCTCTCGCCCTAAGACAGCTGGGATAGGCTCCAGCGCCCCCCGGCACCCTGAAAAGGAGAAGCGGCTGCGAATGGATGGATGGATGGATGGATGGATGGATGGATGGATGGATGGTGGATGAATGATGGATGGATGGATGGATGGTGGATGAATGATGGATGGATGGTTGGATGGATGGATGGATGGAGTTGAAAAAGAAATCATGGACTCTATAGATGGAAACTAGCGAAACAACTCTCTGCTAACTTCGAAATCGTTTCAAAATGAAGGAATTTGGACAGTTTGTAACTCTCAGTGATGCCGCAGTGACGTTTGGACCTGAAGCCGAGTTGAAGCGACTAATGACATCAGACTTAAAGACCGGATAACAGCTGATCACACCCGTGGCTTTCTTTGTACAATAGAAATCAAACCTTCTTCAGAAAGTTCGTCCCATATCTGCTGCACGAGTTCCCATAAATGTGTGGCACTTGTTGGCACTTGTTGGCTCTTGTTGGCACTTGTTGGCTCTTTGCTTTCACGCTTCTGTCCACTTCCACAACCAGCTCCGTGGGATTTAAGTCTGGAGACTGTGTCTTGTTCTTTTTACCTAAGGTAGTTCTGGCACAGCGTTTCCATCATCTAGCTGTAGGATGAACCCCCGACCAACTAGCACACCTGAGGATACTGCATAGTGCTGCAGAATGCTGTGGTAGACGCTTTGGTTCAGGGAGCCTCTCACTGTGTACAACCCACCGATCCTGGATCCAACCAAACGCCCCCAGACCATCACATGTCCTCCTCTATGTTGGACAGTTGATGCCACGCACTGTGGAAGCATCCTGCCACCTACTTGGTGTACGTAGATCCTGTATGATGAACTGAAGACTTCAAGTTTTGATTCATCAGTAGTCCAGTGGTGGTGCTTCATGGCCCAGGCGAGCCTCTTTGTCTTATTTTGATGTCTTAGCAATAGCCATTTTCTTTCACCCCAACCGGTGGCAGCAGATGGCCCCGCCCCTCCCTGAGCCTGGTTCTGCCGGAGGTTTCTTCCTGTTAAAAGGGAGTTTTTCCTTCCCACTGTCGCCAAAGTGCTTGCTCATAGGGGGTCATATGATTGTTGGGTTTTTCTCTGTATGTATTATTGTAGGGTCTACCTTACAATGTAAAGCACCTTGTGATGGTGAAGGACGCTGGACTCACTGACACTGTTAACTGGCTTTTTCTTGCCATTTTTGTAGCAACATATTACTTTCTGCAGTTCAATACTCTTCAACTGAGTATAGTTTTGTTCAAGAAAAAAAGTAAATCCTATTGTTGTTAAGTAGTCATTCAGTGTGATCATCTCTACTCTGTTCATTGGAAGCTCTGTTTATAAGACTGGTGATTAATAAGATTGAACCATGGAAAATCTGTGATTAAAACATAAAGAAAGACGTTTCTCTTTATTATTATTACATCCAGTAATCTGGAAGTAATAATAAATAATAATAATAATAAATAGATTTGTTTTTGAGTTAACCCTTTGTAATGGAATTAGTTTCCAAACTCCTCAGAACAAACTGTGCAGTAAGATTGCATAAACTAACAGAACTATTTGTCCAGAATAAAGAGGAAACTTGTACCTCAGACACCTGGTTATTTCTGTGAATGTACGTGGCTCCTATCAAGGAAATGCACGTCAGTTAAATTACTTATTTCTACCAAATATGCTGATTGATCTCAGTAAATAAGAACTTTACCTGAAATAAATGTGATTTGAATCTCCTAAAACGAGTGATTGTAATTCAGTGTCTCTCTAACGTTTCTGCAGGAAGCCCCTGTTCAGTGGTGACTCAGTAGCATGTTGTCATCATGTAAAGTTAAACATTTCCAATCTCAACTATGAGACGATCATCTAAGCCATATTCAATGTCCAACGAATAAAAAGTTTTATTAAAAAGCAGCTTCATTTTTGAATGCATGCTAACTTAAATGTGGTATTATCTGACAGCACAATTAAGCCTGTGACGGTCTGTAAGTGTTACACATTAAAGATAAAGCTTTAGAAAATGTATTTCTAAATTTAAAGCCACTTTTGTGCTAATGAAAAACAAACAAGTGCAAGATGAAAGACTCACTCAGCATTAATTGCATTAGCAATGAAGGGTGCACTTCAGCAGCACAGGCGAACTTTCAGTCACACAGAGGTGGATCGTTACCTGCGGGGCACAAATGTACAGGTTATTGCCCCGCGGCACATAAAACCCCTTTTGAAAATGATTCAAAGCGATGCATTTACACTCCTGTCACGCTGGATCTCATCACAGCAGTTCTCCCCACTGTTTACAGGAAGCTTTTGGAAACACAGAGGAGACGAGGACACATCATGGAAAACATGTATTTTTATTTACTCATTATAGCTGATCTGGTCCATTCTGTTAAGGACCTTCTGGTCCTCTAATCCTCTTATACCTATGTAGGCCACCGTGAAGAGGAGGAAACCGGTGGAATACTTTGTAGTATTTAATGAGTTTTCCTCTGTTTGAATACTCTAGGGATTTTCCAAAAGGAGAAAATATTATATACCAATTGTCTCGTTTCTTTACTGTGTGTACAGTTAAACTGTAGCACTTTTGAAGTCACTTTCAGATAAATTGCACTTGGCTTAAATTAGCACACATAGTTCTCAGTGGTATCAGCTCATACAGAGTATATAGCATATTGATTCACTGCTCAGCTTATAACCACTGCTGTGGTCTCAACAATCTTTGAACCCACATGAAGGTCATCCACTCTGCTGTGGGATGACTTGCCACATGGCCGGCCTGTATTGGCCTGGCCCGCTGCCAGCCCTGGGGCTTCCAGCTCCCCCCTCCTGTGATGAGGCCAGGCAGAGGTGCGATGGCTGTGGGCAACTTGCCCCTAATTCCCTCCCTGCTTTGTCAGAGTGTGTGTTACAAAGGGTTGAAGAGTGTCGACGTTTTGATGATGGCACAGGATACTGAATGTGAGGCGGTGTGCGAACAGGAAAAGGCTATTTGATTGCATTTGGTCTTATTTGGCTATGAACTCCATTTCAGGAAACAACTACAGCCATTGTTTGTGTCTCTCAGCACAGAGGTGGTGAGCTTTAGACAGAGTGCAACACTATGGTCATGGTGAAAGTGGTGTTTGTTTGATACATGTTGGCACCTGGGAGACCTGAACTGTGGAAAGCAGCGTTGTTGGCTGAGGACAAGTCAAGACAATTGTATGTACATCAGAAAACAGAACACGTGTCCTACAAAGTGCTGCACGGCGACCAGCGAGCGCAGGTGCAAACAGAAACCGACTCAAGCTGCTGTTGCTGCTGTAAATGATACAGCATGTTGTTAGCTTCATGCTAACAACGTGAAGCTACCTTAGCTTCACAGGGCTAAGTGAACGCACGGCCCAAACACGAGCAACAGAGCAGCGTTTTCTGCACCTGCCGCCACTGGAAGCGGACATGCTACTGCATTAATAAACTCAAGGTGATATGTTACTCGTGGCAGAAAATCAAACCGTGGAACCAGTTTTGAAGCCTTGTTAGCAGAGCAGCTCATCTCACGTTGAATCAGAGGTTGATTAGAGCATCTAATCACTTCCTTCCATTACTGAGGAAACGACATTTTCATGGTTTAAAACATTCTCACAAATGTTCTACACCTCTGCAACTATATTAGCAATTGCTGGTTGCCGGACACTTGATACTCCTCCAGTCATCTGTCTGTCACACACACACACACACACACACACACACACACACACACACACACACACACACACACACACACACACACACACACAACAGAAGCCCTTTTTGAAACATTGGGTTCTTGCTATAGATCCAGTTATATTTACACTTGAATTAGTGGTGGTGCACTTAGCAGCCCTCAAACTACGTCTGAACTTGTGTCCTTCAAACACACTAATTAGCCTTTGTTTGCTACTTTTAATTTTGAACTGACACAGTGGACACGCCGCATATGAAAACTGGGTCATCGCTGTAAAGACGGAAATCTCACATAGTATAAGATTTCTAAATATTTCCCTCACTATGGCATGTCAAGCATATTGAGCTGAGGGTAAAATGAAACGGCAAATGCCAGAGTGCATCCCACTCGATTTGTATTGACATGGTTTCAGCCGTAGGCTGCTTCAAAGCTTTAGTGTGTGATGTTTTGAATGCGATGCTAAAATGGCCTTAGGGTATTCCCTTTGGTGTGAAAGAAAGGATACCAAGGGCCTAATGGTGTTCCTGCTGCTGTGTGGAGCTCTGGGAATGGTCCACAATGTTCCCATAAGCATGAAGAAGTCTACATTTTTAAACAGACAATAATAACAACAACTTTTCATATTTTTCCACGAGTTCAGCTTTGTCCTTTTTGTACTTGTGAACACTGCAGTGCACATCTCACATTTATCATTCTCATTAGAGACTGGAAGACATCGACCCGGTCAACGTCTATACACAACTTCTTTCAACAGTTATTCCAGCAGCTTCCCGGCAAACGTTTCAACACTGAATAACTGTCAGCTGGAAATCGCGTCTCGATGTTGAAGACTGCTTTCAAAGTGAGACTGAGAAAATGGTTTTGTCCCAGCCGCCTTGTTTCTACAGCCACAACCTGGGACGCAGGAAAAGGTGTTTAATGAATGACAACAAAGATGCCTCCAGGGCTAATTGTCTTTATATCATGGGAAGGGTTTGTTTGTTTGTTTGTTTGTTTGTTTGTTTGTTTGTTTGTTTGTTTTAACTGACCATGATTTATCACTGGCACTCATGGCAACAGCAGTTAATGGCAGCAAGAGTAGAACTATATATTTGATACCCGTCAAGGATCAGAACATTTCTCCTACTTCACTATTTATTTTATGTGTGTGCAAACATCTTTGTGCTTCTGACCATGAAACCTACCTGTACCTATACCTGGGATTTGAGAAAGTGCATGTACATAGTGAAGAGTGGGCCCCCAGCGGATAGCTGTGAGAACATGTCTGCACAATGAAGTCATGAATTTGTGGGCTGTTTTTGTGCTGCTGATGCTTTGCACATTAAATCCAGGACAGGACAGACCAGGCATGTAGGGAAGACATGTTCTGTACTTTAACCTGGTCATGGATAAAAACGTAACGTCCAGCTCCAGTGCGGCTGTCGTCTCCAGCAAACGGGTGAAACTGGTCTGTAGGGCTGGGCCGACGCGTCGACGCAATCGATTACGTTGACGCGTAAAATACCTCGAAGTAAAAAATTTGCGTCGATGCGTCATCACTTTCAAAAAAACACATGGCGGTAGCGAGTAGCGGTAACATGTGGACTTAAGCCACGCCCCCCGAACACGCAGTTCTACAGTATGGGGATATTTGAAGCGAACAGGAAGTGATTCAGTCTTTGCCGGCTTTGTAAGGTGGAAATGGCCGATCATAAAACGACCGTAAGTTTTCAACTTTGTTACTAACGCTGGTTTTGACCCTTTAATTCATCCAGACACCCCCCACGTAGACACACACTCAGAGATAAACACCCAACCTCCGTAAATGCTAAACTCATGTAAGCTGCTTAGCAGTAACATATATCATTAGATTCATCGATGCATCCAAACATTCAGCACTAGATTCATCCATTAGGATCATAATGGTTTTGCCAGCCCTACTGGTCTGACATCACAACTGCCCCTCATGTTCAAAGCCAAGCACAAAGCAACACATCATGTTACTGAAAGTCCGCTCAAGCAGAACTGTGTAAATTGTATTTGTACTGTAACCACAGACTGTTGGTATTTTGATTTGTGGGCCGATAAAATGTATCAAAGCTACTTTGGACCGATCCCTTATTCACAAAGGGTCGCCACAGCTGGCAGTTTAATGTCAGATGCACCGCCTAATGCAACCAACAATGCAACCTTTATGTCTTTTTCCAGGACACAAATCCCTTTGGAGTTACATCAGGAGGAGCAAAAAATATGAAATGTAAATGTAAATTCTCAGTGTTTAATGGGAAATTAAACACTGAGAATTTACAGCTTAAACATTGTTTTCATAATTCTTACCAGAACTTAACTAGTTGTCAAGAAAAGTTTGTATATTTTCAGTAGTCAGAACTCAATGACATCTGCACATCCAAACTACAAGAACAAGATGGACCATATGGTGCCGTGGACCCCGTCTCAGCACAGTCAGCTCACTTTGACATTCAAGACACCGGTTTGAGATGATTATCCTCGCCATCAGCCAGCTCTAGTTACACAGTGCTCATGAAGGCTTCAGCAATCCTCAGGTAGGATAACACGTGAATGCAGCAGGTGAGATCGTCACACCAGGCAGCATTGTCCAGTTATTCAGCTCTGCTGTGTCTGTGGAAGATGACAGCATCGGCACCCAGTGTGCTCTTCTGCTGCTGTAGCTGATCTACAACTAGGTTTGGTGTGTTTGACATTCAGAGAGGCACTTCAGCGTAGGTAGCGTGATTGTAATGACTAGTTATTTGAGGTACATGAAGTTAAAGTGAGTTCAGATGAACAGGTGACCACTGTGTTTATGGACACCTCTTAGACCAGACATGACAGACTAGGACTGAGGCAAGTGGGGGCCCTGGGGGGCTGGAAAACGTTAGCTTTAACACCTGATTCTACTCCCTTCCATTGCCAGTGGAACATATGATTCAAAGACAGCTACCCAGTGAAAATGAAGAGAAAGCATGCCTCTGGGAGTGAGCAAAGAAAAGATCGTGCAACAGCAAGACAGTGGGGAGTCAAGCAGATTGTAACAATAAACAAATTAACACTTGAATTACATTAACATTAATTTCCCAGTGGGAGATGTAACCAAAGGTGGTTGAGAACAACACTGTAAATGTCGGCACGGCCATTTTTTACTTTGTGCTTTTATTGTGAAGAGTACTTAAGTACTTCCTGTTTTCTAGGTGACACACTTCCTTTTCTGTTCTAATTGAAATGACGCAAGCATGTTGCTTCAGAGTGAGTACCCAACCGTATTTATGAACTGTAAAACTGTATTTTATCACCTGTTGCATGCTCAAACTTGAAATGGGTTACATAGTGTGGTTGAATCGGTTGGTTGTATGTGCATGTGGTTTGTCTGTGGTACAGAAAGATTGGCAAAGAGCTGTGTATGGAGGAGGCTACTAACAGGTGCTGCATGATTAGCACAAAGAGGTTGGTGTAATAACTGCAACAACTGCTTGTTTTATTTAGGAGACAGAAAGATTGTTCTCATTTTTATTTTATTAAATACTGTAATGTAAATTGTTTGAAGGTGCTGATTGTCAATGTCATGATGTGAGTTATCAAGACAGTTTTATGGAGTTAAATGTGAACAGTCCTTCATCTTTACCATAGTTTTAATGGCATTTGTTGATGCATTTTTATAGTTTTCACTGTGCCGTATGGTCGGCGGTCTAAGAGGAGAGAGTAAAGTTGCATCAGTCGAAGCTCTCTGCGTTATGAGTGGTAAGGTCCTGCTGGATTTCGAATTCCAAACACACAAGCAGTCACTGTCCAACCAACCAGACATGGTGATGGTTGACAAGGTGCAGAAGACCACAGCTGTGATAGATGAGACAACAGAGAAGAACCAGGGGCTGACAGAAGAAGTGGAGCAGATGTGGGAAGTAAAGTTCAAAGTGGTCACAGCGGTAACAGCAGCATTAGGAGCTGCAACCCCCCCAAATAGAAGAGTGGCTCCAGTAGATTCCAGGCATCAGAGGTCTCTGGCCAGAGGAGTGCAGACCTAGGATAAGCTTAGGTTCAGTGCATAACCCTCAGCACTGAGACTGTACTGGAAGGAAGGAGGCCGAGGACAAGTGACGGTAAGAAACACCATCCAGAATCAGGAAGATGGCCACCACTGATCATATGCTTACTGAACAGCTCAGGCAGAGGTAGAACACCCCCCCCCCCAACTGCCCAGCATGTACCACTCGCAGACAGACGTCATGACACGTAGTGAAAAATGCTACCGATAGCTGGACAAAGATGGACTGAAAGACAGCACAGAGGCAGCACAGGAACAAGCACATGGTCCATGGAGGCTGGGGTCTACCACACCAGGCAAGACCCTCAGGTGCACAATGTGCAGACATGCCCCGGAGACAATCCAGCACACATTAGCAGGGTGCAAGATGCTAGCAGGCAGGGCATACATGGAACGCCATAACCAAGTACACCATAGTATACAGGAACGTCTGTGCTGAGGATGTCCTGTCATTTCCAAGGTCAAAATAGGAATTCCTGTGAATGACCTATGACCCTATGGGACAAGCTTGTGGTGGCTAACCATGGATAGCAGTGGTGGACAAGCAGAGGGAAAAGACTGCAGTGATAGTGATAGTTGTCCCTGTGAGCACTCGGTGCAGTGATCCCCAGAGTGAGTGTGAGTGTCCAGTAGGTCCAAGGACGACATCCAAGATCTCTGTCCTGAAGAGCGCAGTCCTGGGAACAGCCAAGATCCTGCACAGGACTATCAAGCTGCCAGGCCTCTGGTAAGGACCCGAGCTTGAAGGATGGAGGCTGCACACAGTTTTTTGGATATAAATATTACACTTTATTTATTAAGAATTCAAGAGTTATTTCAGAGATTTAGCACTGCACTTCTGGAAGCTCACATTCTAAAGAGACCGCTTCTTCAAAAGTGTAGTACAGACGTCGTTCAGCAGTGCCAGTCTAAACTGATGTTGAGTTGGCAATACAGGGCAAGCACAGATAAGTAATTATTCTGACATCCACATGGAAGACAATTGATCCTCACGTGTTTGCCAATAACCTACAGACCAGTTTGAAAGCAAGGGCAATGTAGAAAAACCAAGAATGTTAACATGAAATCATCAGTCTGGAACCCAGATGTCATTAATAAACTTGTTTTTTGGTTATTTTTTCTGGATGGCTTCATTGATTTGACAGAACATTGGATTTAGTACTGTGGAA
>VURO01029788.1:1793-17344 GCA_015108175.1 Pelvicachromis taeniatus | reverse complement strand
CATGGTATTATTGCACAGCAGCAAGTTAAGAGGTAGTGAGGTAATGTCATTGCTCAGTGTTATAATCCAGAGTTCAGTGTAATTATCCAGAGTTTAATCCAGAGTTCAGTGTTATAATCCAGAGTTCAGTGTTATAATCCAGAGTTCAGTGTTATAATCCAGAGTTCAGTGTTATAATCCAGAGTTCAGTGTTATGATCCAGAGTTCAGTGTTATAATCCAGAGTTCAGTGTTATAATCCAGAGTTTAAGCCAGAGTTCAGTGTTATAATCCAGAGTTCAGTGTTATGATCCAGAGTTCAGTGTTATAATCCAGAGTTCAGTGTTATAATCCAGAGTTCAGTGTTATGATCCAGAGTTCAGTGTTATAATCCAGAGTTCAGTGGTCTGATGGCCTGAGGGTAATAACTGTCTTTAAGTCTCTTTGTGTGTGCTGGCAGACTCCTGTACCTTCGGCCAGAAGGTAACAGGAGGAACAGTTCTTTTGCAGGGTGAGCATGGTCCTCAGTGATGATGATGATGTGCTTTGCTCTGGCACCGGCTCTGGTAAATGTCCTGGATGGGGGGGAGACCGCTGCCGGTGATGTCCGTGCGCAGCACCCTCTGCAGTGCTTCCCGGCTCTGGCTGGTGCAGTTCCCGTACCACACTGTGATGCAGCCAGTCAGCACGCTCTCAATGATGCAGCTGTAGAAGTTTGTGAGGATGTTAGTGTTCGTACCAAACTTCTTCAGCTTCCTCAGAAAATAGAGTCTCTGCCGGGCATCTTGACCACAGTGTCTGTGTGTAATGTCCTGGATAAGTCCTCGGTGATGTGAACGCCAAGGAGCTTGAAGCTGCTGACCCGCTCCACCTCAGCGTTGTCGATGTGGATGGGGGGGTATTGGCCTCCGGGCAGTCTCCACTATCATCTCCTTAGTTTTGCTGACGTTCAGAGAGAGAGGTTATTTTCCTGACACCAGCTGGTCAGTGATTTCACCTCATCTCTGTATCTTAGCACTGCTAAATCCAGATCTGCATCAAACTTTCACGGTCCATATTTTTGATGTGCGTGTGGATCGCGCTGATATTTAGCTTCATATATCCACCATGTATATCCATCCATGTTCATATTTCAGTGTGAAAGTGGGTCGATGGGCTTTTTAAAAAATAAAAAGCTCGAACCTCACAGCAGTCATTAAATATGTCCAAACTCTGGACCATAACATTTTCAGCTTGAGCTAAAATGTTCTCAAAATGTGATGATATGGGATGAAATTACCCCTTTGGTTACAGCAGTATTAATATTGCAGTTGAGTATCATTTTCTGATATTGTCGACGGTGGAAGAGGAGAACGGGGAGAGCTGCTGTGTGGTCTGAAAATGTTTCTCCTGATGTAGAGGAGCAGGACACTAACCAGCTGAAGCTGTCTCCGTACCCACAGGCTGAGGATGGGATGGAAAACAAGCCTCTGCTGCTTTCTGCTTTTTTTATATCAACATATTTGTGATGATGGAGTCAGAAACTGGAGAGGCGCTGAGCTTGTTTAAAAAAACATGAAAGGACAGTCGCACGGGGACGGGGAAAAGCAAAGCTATTCCAAGCTAGTGTTTCCCAGCTCCCGCAGGTAGAAACAGCTTGCTGCACTGAAACAGATGAAAGGAGGGCGTACCTGCAGTGTGCTGAGGCAGTGACCTGCATGTAGGCAGGAAGTGCCATTTTTAGTTCATGAAGAAATCTTACAAAGTAAAAAGCTGTCTCCATAACGTTGTTGGAGCATTCCTGTCTCAGAGGCGTGTACACCTCCATCACCACTGTGAGGCTACAGATGGTCAGAGAGAAGCTGTCAGAGAGAAGCCTGCAGCTCTGCTCCAAGACAACAGGAGAAAGTAAAGAAAGTAAAGACTAAAAAAATCGATCGCTGTGGATCGATTCAAAGAAAAGCGACCACTCCGAGTTCCTCTCGAACGACCGAGCTGCTCGCCCCATCTCTGAGGGACAATAACGTCACAGACGATGTGATCTTCTGTGAGCTGCACACCTGGCTCAGGAGGACCACAGAGCTCCTGCAGAGGCCATTTCTCAACGAGCTGTGTGAGAATCAACTCCCAGCAAGGTCTGCGTCTCTGCTGGAGACCATCAGACACACTGAGCCTGACAGGAAGTGATCGTGGCGTCTTCACCTCTGCTGTTGCTGTGCTGTTCAAACACTCAGCAGCAGCAGCAGCAGCAGCAGCAGCACATCTGTCTGCACAGTCCTCTGTGACATCATCTCACATGCTTTTGACACTTTCACATGTGGCCTCACCGACACCTGTCACACAGCCACATTTCCTCCCAGGACCTCCTGTCCCAGCCACTTTTAATGTCTTATAGAGACATGTGATGTATGCAGCAAAACAAACTCCTTCCCTGCCGTCCTGTGGAAGATGGTAACGTGGCTGTTCATCAGTCATGTGAAGGAGAAGAAGGATGGAGGTGCTGTGCTCCAGGCAGCATTGAGAAAGAAAGGCTCTACCAGCCATTTACTTTTAGAAAGAGCCACAAATAAGTCTGAGAGAGAAGCGCTGTATTAGCATAATGTGGAACTATTGGGATACGATGGGCCTGATTATGCAGGAGCTCATATGTGAGAGCCAGTGATGAGAAGACAGCATTTGAGAAATACCATCTCTCTTTCTAGGCGCTGTTAAGTCTGGCTAATGTTATTTAATGTTCTGCATATGAGGAGCACTCTGACTGCTTTGCTTAAACTAAGGAAACAAACGTATAAATAATTGGACCAATCAGAGATATTCAGGCCTCTCTGATTGGTCCCCAGAGAAGCTGCAGAAAGCATCAGCGCTGCAGAGACAGAAGGTTTCCACGCGCTCGCACCGCAGCTCAACAACCCTTCACAGCACACATACATGAACGCGCTCAACTCCAGCAGCTGTTCATGGCAGGTCCATGATGGTGTCCATGCAGCAGGTTTACCAACCTGAGGGTTTCAATTCCCAGGACCTGTGTGAAGAGGTCAGATACAGCAGCGGGGTGGCCCACACCTACGACGGGAACATTCTTTAACAACTTGTGTTTAAGTGAGCGGTGGTAAAGTGTGTGTAGCTATGTTTATGTACGTGTCTCAGTGATGTGCACTAGAAACAGTTTGAGATATTTCGGTCCGGATCAAAGCGGCGGTCCGACCGACGGGCAGACATTGCCATCCCTTAGAGTGACGCCACTGGCTCGGTTTCAAAGGAAGGGTCAGAATCAAAGCAGAGGCCCAGATATCCAGCGGCACAATCGCCTCTCCCTGCATTTTCATCCTACTTCGTATTCAGTTTGTCAGCCTAACTCTGCTGTCAGCCGAGATGAGAGTGCAGACTGGTGAAAATACGTGCTTCTGAAAATAATCCGTGAGCAGGAGGAGAAAACAACGAGCTAATTACCACATCAGCCTGTGCAACGACCATCAGCGACTGTGATGCAGTCAAACGTGAAACATCCGGAATAAGAGGGAATAAGAGACGTGAGAGATGCACCTTCTACAAACTGCATGTCCTCGGCCTCTCTGAAACACCCGAAGGAGTGCAGACGTAGCCGAGGCTCGCATCTGCACGCCTTCAGCTTGGAGGCGGTGGAACAAAAGTTGTGTTGCAAGTTTGGGAAGTTTTCATTCCCGCTCCTGTGACAAAAACAAATGAGTTTTTTGGTTCTGCCGTGTCGCTTTGTGGTATCAAAGAGGCCCAGGCGGGCAGCTCAGAGCTGGGACATCCAGTGTGAGCGCTGGTCTGGAAAGAACCAAGGAATTATCCTTTAAACTCACAGCGAGCCGAAAACACATTCGTCACGAGGAGCGTCAATGTGACAGGATGTTTGTGTGGCGAGAAGTTTTCTGAAGCCGTTCTTGGCACTTTGTGATGCCAGGAAATATCCTCTGCTGGCTGAACAGTATTTCTGGAGCACTGCAGGAGGTTTAAGTCAAGTAATGCAATATATCAAAATACACTAGTCAGAAAAGAAATGCAGGTTTTATGTCATGAAATACATTTTCAATCCTTTTCTCAGTACAAAAACGTTGAGAGTAGTCCCAGCTGATTGGCTGTTGGCATGCTGAACGCTGTCCGTCTCAGCTCTCGCTGCTGTCTGAGTTAGAGCACCCAAACCTCTGAGGCAGCGTTCAGAAGAACAAACGGCCTCGCTTTATTTCGACTGTAACAACGTCCAAAAACTGAATAACAGACTGCAAACATAAATCCACAAGCAAACATGGAGGGACACCAGATGAAGCAGGACGGAGGCTAAATGAACACAGTGCTGTCAAAAAGTCTCATTCTTCAGTTCTTATTTTGTCCCATAACTGGCACACATCCATGTTTGATAACTAATATTACAGAAAGAGAACCAGAGTGAATACATTATGGAGTATGGGGTGGCTGTAGATCAGGCGGTAGAGTGGGTCACCTCCTCACTGGAAGGTCGGTGGTTCGATCCCAGGCTCCTCCAGTCTACATGCCAAGTATCCTTGGCATGTAGACCATGTTTGCCTAGTGGTGATGGTCCGGTGGCCAGTGTCCAGCAGCCTCGCCTCTGTCAGTGCGCCAGGGGGCAGCTGTGGCTACAATGTAGCTAGCCATCACCAGTGAATGACTGATTGTAGTGTAAAGCGCTTTGGGGTCCTTAGGGATATCTGTACATCAGCTGTTATCCACACATGGAGAAAACCTGGAACAGTGCTGGAGCTTCCCAGGAGCGACCAGCCAACCAAAATACTCCAAGAGCGCATCGAGCAGTCATCCAGGAGGTCACAGAAGAACCCAGAACAACAACCTGCAGGCCTCACTCAGCTCAGTTAAGGTCAGAGGTCATGATTCAACTTCAGTCAAAGTCTGGACTTAAATTCGGCTGAGATGCTTTTGCGTGACGTTACACAGACGTTCATGCTGGGAAACCCTCCAATGTCTCCAATTTCAAAACAAGAGTGGACCCAGGACTCTACTTAGCTGAGGTGAACCAGAGCGTTAGCAGCTGCAGCCACCTGTCAGTCAAGGAGGCCACACCCCTAATAATGCCAACCTAAGGTGAGGTATAACTATCTTCTTCCTCTGCACAGTTGTTGTGAAGGGGAGAAAAGCTCTGTGGCTGTGAACATGTTTATTTCTGCTGTAAAGTTGGAAGTCTTTGCTGGAGCCTCCGGTGGGCACTAGAGGAACTGCAGTTTCTGGTGCACTTGGCTTCTTCTCTTGGCACATCACTTTGTGTTTGTGCTCCTCCAGGATGGATGGATGGTTTTATATATCACCCATTCAGCAACACGAGGGGCTGAAAGATGCAGCGAACGTGGAAGTGCCAAAACCAGCAGACACACCTTAATGTAAAATAGAGACGTTTACAGCCTGATAAAAAGAAGTTGGATTTCTATGGATAATTGTCCCCATTCATAAAAGGCTTGAAGTTTATATTATTAGGGGCGTGGCCTCTTTGACTGGCAGGTGGATGGTCACACAGGTGGCTATAGCTGCTAGCTGTCAGCAAACTGGACTCCCTGTAGGAGCCTTTTTAATGACATTATCTGACCAATAATATCTCTGCTGTGAGGTTACTGCACCAACTGACCGTCCAACAAGCTCCGGTTTTGGCGAGTGAAATTTAAGGATTTTAATTGGATGTTACTTGAATGCAGCTTGATAACCAAGCAGGCAAGTGCTCCACACTAGGGTCCAAATATGGTCACTTCTGGCTCCAGAAACCCAACAGCAGGGCTGCTAAAACACCATTGATCAAGATGCACTCAGTCACATTTTCCCAACTTTCAATGCATGTTTTGATGTTAAAAACAGATAAATGATCGTGCTCGCAGGACCAGATCGTCCTTGATGCTTTTCTGTAGCTCCTCAGCGCTACACAGAATCTTAAACAAGAGCCTGATGGGACAGCTCTTCGTGTACATCATCAGGGACGTTTCCAGTCGTTTCTTCAGTGCTTCGCATCACGATCAGGCTCAGAGAACTTTACAAGGACAAGCTGATGTGATCTGATTTAAAAGGCAAAATAAACGACTTAGTAATTGAGCTGTTTTCTCCAGTAAGCATTGGAAGGGAGGTCAATGTCTTCGCTGTATCTCTTAAATCAGCTCGAGAGAGGAAAACGTGCTTTAAATACGACACATAGAGGATGCAGCAGGATGTCTAATGAACCACATTGGGCTCGTTTTCGAGACAACAACAGAAATGACGTCTGTGAAACAGCCATCAGGATAAAATTACCACAACATCTGCCTCGCAGCAGGTGACGCTGATTAAAACACTTCTCTTTAATTGAAATCGTTATGCTGAATAATTTGTCCGTTTGTGAACGTTACTAACGAGTGCTTAACGAGGCCGACGCTTAACATTAAAGGGTTTTTCTGTGGGGTGACAAACGCTCTCAGGAGGAGCTCACAAGGAAAGAAAGAAGGGTGATATCTCAGTGTCAGGTGTGAAATATCCACCAGGACTCAAAGAGGAAGGTCACATGTTCAAAACATATTTACAGGTATCAAACATAGTTGAAAGTAAAATGGATTGAAATGAAAAAATCTCACAAAGGAAATGAAAGCCCAGCAGTTAGTATGAGCCAATCAACTTATTAGATCTGTTAGAGCTGCAGTAAGATGCTGCAGGACCTCTGCTTAAACAACATCCCACGTTTTCTATAATTCAGCAGCAACAACCAGGCCTCGTGGGAAAAAGTCAGTAACAAACCAGCAAATGAAAATCAACATGTAACCGTAATATCAAAAATAGCAGGATTTGAACTGAAGTCTCTGATGTGACGAACACCATGATAAAATCTCTATCACCTGCCGAGTCCCTGAAATCAGACTTTAGTCCGCACGGACATGAATCAGTGGAAAAGAATGTGCTCATGAAAATGAAACAAAAGGAGGAAAACTCAGAATATTTGAGGGAAAAAATGGGGAAAACTTATTTCCATATAAATCAGTAGGTTTAATGAGCTCGGTGAGTGCAGCTGTATCACGTTTCATGTAGTACCACCATTTCAGAGCTTTGTCTGAAGCACAGGTGAGGACTATTTTATCCACGCACAGAATAAGGTGGTGAATCTGGGTTCAGATAAGAAATATCCAGGTAAAGAACAAGTTGGATAAATCTTTATTTGTAGTTAATGCTAAATCCAGAGGACAAGAGAGCAAGGTCAGGAAACTGGAAATCCACGAGGGAAAGGCCTGATTCTCAGCGGGTAGTCGAGGGTGACAGCAACCTGGCAGAGAGCGGAGGTTTCACTCGGCATTTCGTGCCAGAGATCTGATGAGCAAATAGAAAGCAGGTGTCCATGCTGGCTCAGGAGACATGGCAGACCTGCCAAACTCCTCCTGACAGCAAAAGCTAGAGAGGAAATAGGAAAAACCATGGAAACACCATGGGACCGTGACATTTATATTCACAACCCTGTCATTATTTGTCTCCTCCTGAGTTTGTGCACTCTGGGTTTAAAAGAGAAAATGGTTCAAATTAAAAAAGCAAAGAAAATGCTGATACACACCAGACGGACTATCTATCTATCTATCTATCTATCTATCTATCTATCTATCTATCTATCTATCTATCTATCTATCTATCTATCTATATGTAAGGCTGGACAGGCCTGATCTCCAAGAACCCCCAGAAAGGGCCGGTTCCATCCAACTACCGACCAATAACCTGCCTCAGCACCACATGGAAGCCCCTGTCAGACATCATACCAATGAAGATGAACAGGCACATGGGTCAATACATGAGTGGGGCACAGAAAGGAATTGGCAGAAACACCAGAGGAGCGAAACACCAGCTACTGGTAAAAAGAGCACTCACCCAAGACTGCAAGACCAGGTTGACCAACCTGTGCCCCGCCTGGATTGATTCCAAGAAGGCCTCTGACTCAGTGACCACGCCTGGATCCTGGGATGCCTACACCTATACAAGATCAACCGGATCCTGAGGGCCTTCATCAGGAACTCCATGAGGATGTGGCGTACAACACTAGAGGCCAACGCCAAGCCCATAGCACAAGTTAGCATCAAGTGCGGGATCTACCAAGGAGATGCTCTGTCCCCACTGCTGTTCTGCATAGGCCTGATCCCCCTCAGTCAGATCATTAACAAGACTGGCTACGGATACCGACTACAGAATGGAGAAGTTGCCAGCCACCTCCTGTACATGGATGATCCACACCACCAGGATATACAGCAATGACATCGGAATGACGTTTGAACTGGAGAAGTGTAGTCGGATGGTAACAAAGAGAGGGAAGGTAGTCAGAACTGAGGGGATCAAACTACCAGAAGGCAACATTGCAGACATCGAGGACAGCTACAAGTACCTGGGGAGCCCACAGGCAAAAGGGAACCATGAAGAGGCCGCTAGGAAAGCTGCAATCACCAAGTACCTGCAGAGGGTAAGGCAAGTCCTTACCCTGTAGGACTTGCCTTACCTGCAGGGTCAGGGTACCCTGCCTTACCTGCAGGGTAAGGCAAGGAAGATGGCCCCAACTGACCGAGTGCTTAGTGAATACCTCCAGGTTTCAACAGGCCTGGGAAAAACTGCATACACAGAAAAACCAGTTTAACATAAAATACTTTGACACTTGCTGAATTTAATGCCTAGTGGTGAAGGAGAGATGCAGGTTATGTGCTTATGTTTTGACTTTGTCTGCTACCTTGGTCAGGCCTCTCCTGCAATAAAGATGACCTCTGACTAAATATAGGTAAATATGCATAGAGCTGTATTGATTTGATGAACTTAAATACAGGACGCAGAAGTTCATTCAGAAAGTGAGTAATAAAAAACACTTGTGTTGTCTTTATTGAGAGATTAAACTACTTCATTATTGGAAGTGGTCACCACAGCGAGAACTCAAAATAATTTTTGAGATAATATTTAAAACAACAAATAAGGAAATGGGCTCAAAAACTGAACTGGGACAGATTTCTACAGTTCCACTTCCTCTCTGTGGTTCCTTTTGCTAATAGCTATTGGGTTATCTTCTCCATTTGGTCCATGAAGAAGATGCATTGCAAAATAAAAACGTGGGTAAATATAAGGAGCTCGTTAAACTCTCTGATTGGTTAGACTCACCTCCTCTGAGCTAACATGGCTAATTGTAGCATCACTGCATGTAGCCGCACTATTTCAGGTTCATGTTAGGACCCAGCATTGCTAACTAGTTAGCATTTTTAGTAAGCTTGTGTACTCTCGACAAATAACACCCTGTTCCATTTATACATGCGGCGTGTAAACACATCAGTCCAGCTGTTACCACGGTTCACCTTTGCAGATGACACCACATTCACAATCTGACTGCTCCGATTGTTCAAGTTCAACAATGACTGCATTTGAGCAACACTGCACATCTCACCGTTAAAGGATTGGTAAAGTCAACATTGTGAAGCTTTGTAGGGTCCTGTTATTTTATATGCCAGTTGGTAGTTATCAGACGCAAGGTAAACGGGTTACCAATAAGGAAACGATGAAACTGGCCTGAATGTGTTGTTTATTGATCTCTTTGAAGCCACCTTTCCTGTAAGCTGAGGGATGGCTTCATCCTGACAAAGAGAATAACAAACGCTCGTTAAGATCAGCCAGAAATCTGTCCCTTTCTGCAGCTGTGATCGAGCAGGGAATATGTGGGAACAGAAAATAATCAACACCTCAGCTTAAGGTAGATGATCGCCAGATTGCATTCTTCGAACACTGATGGGGCATTTATGGTCTGTCAGAAGGAGGACAAGGATATACTTATTTTTAACTTCATGACAGTATGTCCTCATGTGTCCACATTTTCTCTCTTTGGCTGTAGCTCAGCAGGTAAACCAGGTGATGTGCTAATCCAAAGTTTGGCGGTTTGATCGCTGGCTGTAGCCTTGGGCACGATACTGAACTCCAAGTTGCTCTCCAATATGTTCATCTGAGAATGTGTGTAAATGCTACATAGAAAGTGTGGTTATATAAATGAGGCATGCTGTATAAAGTGAGTAGAGCAGAAAAGTCCTATATGCTCAATAAAGATTACACTCTGTTGACTTTACTTTGTTATACTGTCAAATAAATCCATTGTCCTCCTACGAGGACACTTCTTTAAAATGACTTTCTCTTCAAAAGTTAAGTTTGGTTTTCTATAAATGCCGAAAAGAAAAATTAGTCTGGGTCTCAGGAGGATGCTGTGTCATCAGTTATCTTCCCAGTGATGAAAGTGGTCAGTTTTACGTGGACAGCCCTCAGCTTTCATGAGGATTTCGGTGCCTAACCTCCAAACCTGAGTCGTCTCTTCTGGAAAGAGCATTTCATCATCCAGGTGACTTCTGAATGAGTGATGAGATGTTCCCGCAGTGAGAAACATTTTACTTGGATTACTGAGCATGCATGAAGACCATCTCTTTTGTCGCACTTAGCTTTTCTCTTGCCTTTCAAAGCAGGCTGTAGTTTTCAGAATGAAACTCAGAGCATCCATGAAAACATCAGGAAGATGGCCACCTGAGAGGCTGCTCGCTCACAGGGGGTCACATGATTGTTGGGTTTTCCTCTGTATGTATTATTGTAGGGTCTACCTTACAATGTAAAGTACCTTGCGGTGACTGTTGTTGTGATTTGGCGCTGTATGAATAAAACTGAGTTGACAGCGAACAAGAACATCTTCATATAGACCAGAAGTACTCAGGTCCTGGGTACAGGACAGCGACTGTATGTTGGGTTGAAACTACGTGTTGCTACTGTGTTGTTTCTCCAATAAATGAGAAAAATACCCAAAATATCACAAAGGTCAAAACTTAAAAGCACAAAGCTTATAAAATGAAATAAAATAACATCTTTGTATATTTCTCTGCTGGACAGATGCTCCAACTTTGTGTAACAGAAGTAAATTCCCTCCATCCATCACATTCACTTAACACGTCCAAAAGATGGCAGGCCTCTGACTGGGAGGAGACACACCCAGCTTTGGCGGGGGAGGCGGTCAGACGTGACCTGTCATTATGAATCTGCACGTCTAAAATATCATTACAGCACAGTTATGCTGCATTTTGGGGAATTTTCTGTTGCCCTCTTTGCCAAATCACTAGAAAAGGATGATTTTAATCTCAGAGAGATGTTTGTACCTGGATAAATGCAAAAGTCACTTTGCAAAGACTGATTGCAGCTGACTCAAAATGACTCGATATCATTCATGAGCCATATGTTTGGCAAATACCGTGAATTTGTTATTTGCACGGCGCCGGTCACAGCCAGGATAAATGGCAGGGTTGTTTCAGGAAGGCCATCAGGTTTGAAGCCTGTCCCACACCGAGCACAGGGATCCATCCGCCGGGGGCGAACACTGCTGAAAGTGCTTCCCTTATCATGGCTTATCTGAGCTGACAAAGAACAAATCTTTAACTTTTATCCTCTTAATTGAGCTCATAATCTGTATTTGGAGAGTTTATGTAAAACTGCTTTCTTCACACAGCTGCACACGTGTGAGCTCAGCTGTGCAACTAAAGTGTTGAAAACAATAGAAATGCAAACACACATTTACCTGATCTGCACCGTTTTATCACACGTGTTGATCGGCTTCATGAACGGTTGGGTGGTGCCACAGATGAATCCATGAAGATCGCTCCATCCTTTACAGGAAGTAATCACTGAAGCTGCTTTCCTTCACATTCAGGCGATTTAAAGAGACCCACTCATTTCACTCAGCTCTCACCTCTGAAGTGTACAAGGACGATCAGGGGCGTGGGTGTGACCAATCGTCTTCATAGTGTTGATTAAATAAAGCTGTTTTTATTATTTTTATATACACTGCAGTGTGCACATACCGTATTTTCCGGACTACAAAGCGCACCTGAATATTAGCCGCACAACTTGAAGTTATGAAAAAAATCATATTTTGTTCATACATTAGCCGCACCAGACTAAAAGCCGCAGGTGCGCTAGCGGGCTAGTAGCGCTAGCGGGCTAGTAGCGCTAGCGAGCGGGCTAGTTGCTAGTAGCGGCGGTGCACGGCTCGCCTTGCAGGTGGAGGGCAACGGAGCGACTGCTCGACTGCCAGCCTCGGAAGAGCCTCCACGCAAAGTGGGCGGCGCATGTGAAATGAACATCTTCAGGCTTCAGTTCCAGATCTTTAGAAAACTGTCCCAGGATCCTGTTGCAACTGCCATGCCATCATCAGTAACTCCACCAGCTAATCCTTATCCCGAAGTTATGGATCTGACTTGCCGACTTCCCTTAGCTGCCTTGTTCTAACATGCCAGAGACTGTTCACCTTGGAGACCTGCTGCAGATATGGGTACAGGGCCAGCGACAGCCAGCTTGCTAATCTTGTCTCTTTTTCGTGCTAATTCGTACGTGCCGTACAAAGTAGTGCCTACTTTGGTTGGCGGACGGACATGTGACCAACATATCACTCTTTTCCGTGTCTGATCACATGCCTTTCCGCCAGGCAAAATGGCGGAACAAACCAAAACATCCTCTTAAAATCACAAAAAAAAGAAAAGCCGCACCAGACAATAAGCCGCAGGGTTCAAAGCTTGTGCAAAAAGTAGCGGCTTATAGTCCGGAATTTACGGTAAACGAGTTGGCGCTCTGTGTTTTCGTCCAGCGGTATGTTTGGGCTGAAATATTGAAGAGCTGGGTTTGCAGCATGCTTACAGTAACTAGATAAAGGTTAGAGATATTCTCTGGGCCAAAGGGAGTCTGAACAGAATGTCCCGAACTACATATACAAAATCAGGAGAAGGATAATACTGAAAAAGAGGCAGGGAGGTGTTTTCATGTCTGTCTCTGTTATTCCAGGAGGAAGGAGCAGATACGAGGCGAGGTCAGACGTTAACGGAGAGGAGGCAGCAGGTCGGCCTGAACCAGGCTGATCCTTTCTGTGAAGACAGGCGGCTGCACTCACAGGAAGGTCCAGCGCTGTAGCTGTCATTTCTCCTGCCCGTCCTCCTGAAGAAAGTCGAACACGACAGTAGTTTATTTACAAAAGTATTATTCACCCTCCACTCTGAATGTGTAACCAGTGAAATACATTCATATCCTTTCAAAGATAATTGGAGCGCACACCAAACACAGTCACACATCTCACCAGAGACTCATCAGTATTCACCAGTTCTTCAAAACCCAGTCCACCTCCCTGCAGGCTGCACTAATATATTCCTGTTAAATGTGAAGTATTCCACTTCATTAGCTCAAAGATACCAAGTGACTCGCTTCCGAATGTCACCCTCATTCCCGTCCTGATAACAGCTGCTTATTATTGGGATGCGAGGCTTTTCAGCACGACGACCCACGCAGCTCCAAAGAGGTTACTCGCGCGTTTGTCTCTCCCGCTGCGGCAGTTAGAGCGCGTCTGTTTGTTTCCTGCCTGCAGTTATTTAACATGAACGTCTGACACGGTCAGTGAGACGCTACTCCTGCACACGTGTCTGCCTCGGATACTTCACATCTGTCCGGTCAACGCCGGCTGCCCTCTTTAGGTCAACGCTGCTTGTTCCTCAGAGCACGTCCCGCTGATTGTGCATCTGGTCTCCTGTCACATCCTGTAAATCCATCGTCACACACAGGGACAGACAAACACAGACAGACCTGTTTGTTTGCCTCCGGCCTCAGACCTGTGCCCCGGCCTCTGACGCTTAGATCCAGCAGGTGTCACAGCAGCTGGAGGACTCAGTATGAAGTCTACCGTGAGCGGATGGCGTCCTTCTGTAGGTTAAGTGAACAAAGCCACGTGGGATAGTTTTTGGGGGATTAAAGCAGTCTCACGTCTTACATTTTTATAGTTTTCACTCTGCACAGTTATGTTTTATACGCCTAAACATGATGACCTCACGAGTGACACCGTGTCACCTGTGACACACAAACACGCGTATGACTTTGTCGATTTCACCTGAAACAATTTCAGTGTTTCAAACCATATTGCAGGTTTTTAGTTCACCATCTATGAGGTTTCAACAAGGAAATAAAAGACAGATCTGAATGTTTGAAACGGTTTTCTGTAAAGATTAAATGAGAAATACTCAAAGGATAAATCTGATTGTTTTTTATTTGATTATATAAATTGAAGAAGTTAAACAAGTAAATAAGTAAGATAAGAAAAAAGGTAAAATGAAATAAAACTTAAACAAGTAAACTAAGGAGCTTAGGAAAGAAAAAACACCTGGACTCCTTTAGGTTGCTTGAAGACGTTTCACCTCATCCGTGAAGCTTCTTCAGTTCTAAGGTCAAATGGTGGAGAGTCCCAGATTTAAGTCCCAGATTTAAGCCGTCGTGTTTGGAGAAGACTCTCTTGAGTTTCTCTGATAAACCTGCTACATGGAGGATGATGATGTTGTTTCGTTTGTATTTTCTAGTTGCTGTCGGATCTTCTTTACGGTGCCTCTTTGCTGACTTGATGAAAGCCCAGTTAGGATAACCACATGTTTTAAGAGCCTCCTTTACATGTGTGTTACTTCTATTTGTGTTACTTCATATTATGACACCAACTGTTTGCCATCTATAATCCAGTTTTGAGATCCCGTCCCAGACGCGTTAACGCCCACGCACATCCTGGACCTTCTGACCTCAGGAATTCACATGATAGGGTGAGGCCAAGTTCCACAATTGTTTCACCTGAAACCTTGGCTGATTGTGACCTGCACCCCTTTTCACAACTCGGCTCCTGTGAATAGGCAGAGGATCATTATGGGATCCATTGTCCCTCTGGGGGGGCCACTCCCATAAGGCTTAAATCTGGGACTCTCCACCATTTGACCTTAGAACTGAAGAAGCTTCTCGGATGAGGTGAAACGTCTTCAAGCAACTTAAAGAAGTCCAGACGTTTTTTCTTTCCTAAGCTCGTTAGACTACGATGACCTGGATGACTGAGAACCTTCACAGACTTAAACAAGTAAATAAAGTAAAAAGGTCAAACAAGGAAACAGAAAAGAGAAAGAGGAGAGAAACCCCCAACAACCCCCTCTGAACAAGCACTGGGTGACAGTGGGAAAGAAAAACTGCCTTTAACGGGCAGAACCGGGTTCAGGAGGGGACAGTCAACTGCTGGGACTGGTTGGGGGAGAGACGTCCCTCCTGTGGAACAAGTGCAAGCGTTTTTTTCAGGCACTTTTCCATGAGGGCTTTCTTCTTCAGGATGAGGGATCTCAGCTCATCGATGGTCTGTACATTTTGGATCTCCAGTTTCTGGCATCTTTGCTCCAGTTCTTCTATTGCTGCTTGTTTGTCTTCAAGCTTTTCTTTTCTTTGTTCTTTTGATGTTGCCTCGTGTAGTAGCTGTGCCTTGTGCATGTCCGTCAGCCTTTCCTGGAGCACTCTGGACGTCTCCTCCATGCCTTGGAGTTTGCATTGCATGGCTCTCTGCTCTACGTCCTGTTGCTCTTTCTCTTGGAGGATTTCTTGACATTTTTTCAGAGCTTCATCGAGCTTTCCTTGCAAGCCTTCGTTGTGTTTCTCAGTGTTGTGAAGCTTGCTATCCATGTCTTTATATTTTCTCTCCATGGTTTGGAGTTTGGACTGCATCTCTTTCTGTTCTGTGTCATGTTTTTCCTTCTCTTGGATGATTTCTTTAGTTTTTTCATCAAGCTTTAC
>VURO01029787.1:5174-22744 GCA_015108175.1 Pelvicachromis taeniatus | reverse complement strand
TAAATTTATAAAATAAAAAATAAAAAATGAAAAAATTAAAAAAAAAAAAAAAAGAGAGAGAAAAAAAAAAAGTGGGGGGGGGGGGGGGGGGGTTGGGGGGGGGGTGGTGGGGTGGGGGGGGGGGGGGGGGGGGGGGGGGGGGTGAGCCATTTGGTCCACCCAGAGGTGTAAGAGTTTGCCTCCCCCACCCATCACTTCCCTCCACACCTCTCTGTCTGCATCCAAACCATCATGAACCTCCCCCACCCTCGATGTCACCCTGATGAAGACTCAGAGAGAGCCCACAGGAAGCTCAGTTTTCACTGTGACTGACCAGACTTCCTGTTTAATGTGGAGTTAAACAAGAGCAAACTGAGCATCGTTGGAGGTGCGATAAAAAAATTGAAACAAAGAGCTGCTTTAGCACGATTATTCTGCAACACATGATCAGTTTCATGCACAGAAACGAGTATTTTCATTGTAATCCGCTGACATTAAATAGATTTTCTATCAAAAAATGTTCTGACCTGGTGTTTTCCTTTGGTTTAAACAGTTTTTCACAGGTTCAACAAAGAAAAGCACCGACAGTTGAGTATTTGAGGCTTTTGTGAGTCAAATAAACTGAATTTCTTCTGGTCCTGAGAAGTTTTACTGGTCGTTTTTCTGTGTTGAAGACAAAACAGGTTAATCGTCTACATCAGTTTTAAAAAAAAACAAGAAAAACTTGGCAGATCCAGTTTTCTTCAATACTCTCAGCTTAAAAAAGGACAAATGATCAATCAGGTATGAGCTGTAAATGCTCCTTTGTGGTATCGATCAGTTAATCACTAGTTGATTGATAGCTGAAGGTGGTTAAAGCTGCTGTTTGGAGATAATGAAACCTGGAAGATATCCACTACTTTTCCTTTACAGGGACTAACTACATTAGTCAGCTGATCAACTAATCAATCAATCAATCAATCAGCTGACCTGTTTGAGCTCCTCACTGAAATCAAAGGGAACAAAAAAGAGAAAATGAGTCGTGAAGAGGTGTGAGGGAAATGTTACAGGCATTTACCGACTGACTCGTTCAAACAGCGACGGTCCCACTAACCGACCAATCACTGCTGATCTAATCAAAGAGACCGTAAAGGTGCAGAACAGGAGCAGATAGCAGGTCCAGTTTCAGAGTGAACTTTGACCCCAAACCCGCTGCCTCACCTCCTCCTCGTGCTGCAGGTCAGGAAACATAATCTTATCTAAAAAAGGCGAGTCCATAAATAGAGGCGGAGACATCGAGGAGGGGGAAAGAAAGGAGGTGTAGTAACGTCCTCCTCCCCCTCCTCCTCCTGCTGTGTGTGTGGAGGTGCTGCATTTACCTGCCAGAGTCATCTTGCAGCTGCACTCTGATTGGCTGAGACGCAGCATCAACAAGTTGGAAACATTGTGACTGTTAACTCCTCGCAATTATCATGAGAGAGAAACAGAGGAAATCAATAGACTGTGTGTGTGTGTGTGTGTGTGTGAGAGGATAATGTGGCGATAATGGCGTCTCAGAGGGAGGACAACAGCTATTAATTAGCTGCTTCACTTTTGTCCCTGTGAACAAAAAAGTCCCTCTGAAACTCCCCATTAACACACACACACACACACACACACAGACACACACACACACACGTTTGAAAAGGTTTTTTTGAATGTAAAAGTATAACAGACATTTTCTGAGGTCGTGTAATGAAAATTAATTTGTGTAAAATTGTCTATTTCTTTAAGAATATTCATGAATTAAATGTAAAAATGTAATAAACACTACATTACTTTTATTTTGTACATTTTTAAAAATGAAATATAAATTAATACCCTTTTCTTCACTAACGTATAAATTTAATATATAAAGGGAATCGCATGTATTTTGTAGTAAACATCATTATTATTGTGTTTGTTTAACTGAATAAGATGAAATTTAGCAGCATAATCAGGATAAAAACACAAACACTCATTTATTATTATAAAATAAACAGATTAAAGATTTGAGCTTCTTCCATAAGCGGAAGAAGCTGGATGGATGGAAGAGAGCTTTGTTTTTATATCATCTATAATTATAAAATAAAAGAATTTCCTGACATCAACATGAAGCTGTTATTGGATGAGCTGCTAAAATAAAGATTGGGGGAGGATTTAAAAATGATTATGTTTAATTTATCAGTCAGAGATCAAAGGGTTTCCAGACAGGAGGTGAAACTGTGTAAATCAGAGTACAGTGAGGTGATGAAGAGGAGATAAAGAGGAGTCACAGTCAGTTGGTTTCACTCCTCCTCCACCTTCATGCTGCATCATGTCTTTACATGAATACAGGCTGAGTGTGTGTGGTGTGTGTGTGTGTGTAGCAATAACCACTCACAATGGAGGATACCGTCACACATCAACACAAGACTCTTTGTGTGTGTGTGTGTGTGTGTGTGTGTGTGTGTGTGTGTGTGTGTGTGTGTGTGTGTCGGAGTGGGATACATCATCGACTACATCATCAACTGTCAGCATTTTGAACGGTCGCCACAGGAGAGGAGAACGAGGAGCCTCGCTGTCTATTTATTATTTCTGTGATACTGACGTCTGAAATTATTTTGTTGATAATAAACATAAATATTTGTCATTTATTTTCTGTTTTTGTGGCGAGGAAACAAAGAATGAGCAGCCGCCACCGTGCTGATAAACATCATCCTATTGGACTCTGCACCAATAACAGCACAGCTAGCAGATTAACTTATGAGGATCTTTACTAAACATCAAACAAACAAACAAACAAACATATTGTCCTTGCTCTGTCATATTAAAGCTTCCCTGTGACCCAAACACTCAGGTTGCAGACAGTTTTTTAACTCTTAGATCTGTGTGATGTCACAGGGAGAGGATATCCCTAATATGGTCCTCTCAGACACCCAAATAAAAAGCCAAAGAAACCAAGCTGCTAACCCAGGAAACTGTGACATCACTGGCCCTGTGAGGCCTGCGTGCATCTGTTAAACATGGCCACTGGTTTTCTGCCCCGCCTGGAGCACGCAACGCTACGGGGTAACAAGGTGAGGCGGGACAGACCGGGCTTGTCCATCAAGTCAGGATGAGAGTGCATCAGTGAGACTGCCGACACGGCGACGATTGTAAACCTGGTGAAAATGTGATTTTTCTTCTATTTTCTGCACGTAAGCTGAAACTCTGAGCACAGCACACAATAACACAAATGAGCCGAAGATGCGTTTTTCTGATTTGCCCCCTCGTGCTCAGCTCAGAGTTTGTAAAGAGCTGAACTCTGGGCTCAGTCGAACGTCAGCAGCACAAAAACAGATGATGGATCTATCGGGCAGCTGCAGGAATCAGACCCACAGAGCCTGACGGACATTTTCAGCGCTGCAGCTCCCACTTTCATGTTTTGATTGACCCTCCCCTCCTCCCTCCCAGCCTTACATCTCCATCTGAAAAACACTGCCGCCGCTCCGTGAAACCGGGAGGTAAAATTTCCCCTCAGCAAGAAGAGCCAGTCCGTGAGAGAAACAGAGAGAGATCAGCGCCTGTCGCCGAGGGCCCAGCTCGGCCTCAGTGTTGAATTTCGTAATGGAATGCTAACTGCTCATCCGGATCCTTCCTCCTCCTCCTCCTCACAGCAGAGGAGGAGAGGAGGACCAAACACAGCGGGAATATTCGGCTCTTCGTTACAGGAAAGCTTCCACTCGTTACACATGATCTACCATACAAAAATAAAGCACGAAGCTGCCCTTCAGCTCAGCACCGACGATCCACCATAAAAGATGTCCATAAAGTAGGTCAAAGTCTGGACGTTTGAACTCATGCACCTATTACAGATCCAAACAGCCTCTGCTGACACCTACAAATGCATTATATACACGTGTGTGTGTCACAGTGCAAGAAAGTTAGAAAAACAACCCAACAGATGCACTAAAGTGACCCCACAGGGCCCATAAAACACAATAAATAAATGTACAATACACACGTCTGAGTTGCACAAATATGATTCTTCCTGCAGCGCGTGGCTGTGAGAAACTGCAGAAAATAATGCTCCAAATCGCCCATTAAGTCCCATTAAATCCACTCTTTAGCAGATGAAACACAGGTTAGAAGCATTTCAGGAACATCAGAGGTTTAAAAAGTCCACAAATACTCTCTGGAAGTGTTGAGCATGTAGTGAATAAATGCATTTCTACAGATAAAACAAAGAGAAATGTGACTTTGTGCAAAAAATACAAACCAGTGGGTAAAAGTGTTACAAAATCACCATACAATGAAAAGTCTGAAGCAAAGTGGCAAAATGTAGCAGTAATACATGTGCAAAGGTCGCTAACATTAGCCAAACAAGCTAGCGGTCAATCCAGACTACATGAACAACCAAGAAAGAAAAAAAAGGAGTAAAAGTTAGCTTGAAAGTCCTCCAGGAAGAAATAAAGTCACTAAAGACTCACTGTTAAAAACTGCCCCAAAACAAGAAAGAGTACAAAAAATAGCAAACCCCCACAGGAACATCCATAAACTCACTTTAAAGTGAATCACGGACTTAATTACCAATGATGGGATTATGATAAAAACCAAAACATACTAACAAAAGTCAATAAATAGGTTCAAGTGGGACACCACCCAAATCCCCCTGAGGCTGCTGAGCTAAAGAAGAAACATCAATTTCTTATTAATCACTCACAAGTTACTACACAACACCCAAAAGTCTGTACTGTTCAAGTAATTAGAGTAAAAGCACTTTTTTTTGTTCTTACAAAACTTTGTAAAAAGCACTGAAAGTTAGCCAGCTTAGCCAAACTGTGCCGACAGCAGTCACAGGCTGTGTGCTAAATGCAAAAAATATATACACAAACAACAAAATGAGGTTAATTTCGTTTTTTTTCTTTTATAACTTAACAAATTGCACTCACCTCCCTAAATTAAACCATAAAATTAGTCAATTTTATTCAGTGCAATTAGAAAAAACGTCAAACAGAAGGAAACTTAAAAGGATTTATTCTCTAGAAAGTGAAGTACCAAAAACAAACCCACTAAATATAAACCCACTTTAAAGCAACTTTATTCAACTTTTAATGAACTGTGGACACAATTAACTACTGATGGATTGTGTTCCACAGCATACAAGCCAAAGCTTTTCAAAGATTTAAAGAGAGTAAAAGTTACAGTAAAAGCTATGGAGTTACTGTATTCAATGTAATCAGAGTAAAAATGAATTTACTCTGTATAAAGTGTATTTGAGAGACGTGATGGCCTCTGTGCTTTAAATGGTGACAGACTCCTCTTACAGTGAGGTTAAAGTTCCTCAGCAGGGAGGTGCAGTGTCTCGAGGTAGAGGGACACTGGGCCAATATGGGGAGAGAGAGAGAGAAAATCCCTAGCAACCATTATCTAACCAGTCCAGCCTGACACCGAGAAAAACGCCATCGGTCCATCTCCTCTCCCTCCTCGAACTCTGCGGCCATCAATCATTGACCCGGACACCGATAACAGCGCCTCTTTGACACAGTAAAACCGCATTATGGGAGTTATTTAACAGCCCGGCCAGCATCCTCTGTCGTGTACCAACGCGGAAAAAAAGGGGAAAAAAAACACGACGACGAAGCTAACGGCTAACAGCGCCGCGAAAAAGTTCTCCAAGTCGACGGTTTGGGGCTGAGGGCGGTTTAAAGAAGGGGACCGCCCGGTGGTTGCCGTTTAAAATGGAAGTTAGAGCCGAGGATGATGTCGAAAGACAGAAAAGACGGAGCCCGAGGAGGGGGAAGGAGGAGGAGGAGGAGGCGAAGGTGGATGCAACAGGCGTCACGTCGATGCTGCTGCGCGTAACCACAGACGGTGGAAAAGTGTCGCAAACGCGGCGAAAAGTCGCCAAACTGGCGCAGACGGAGCGGTTCGGCGGGTTCGGCCGCCTGGCTGCTGTGTTGGGCCGGTTCGTGAATGAACGGGGGTCCCTTTCTGCCTAAATATGTTTGGGCAAGGTCATCACGGCGGCGTCGAGCTCGCTGCCATTAGCGCGAAAAGGCTCAGAAGCGATGCGATGCTCTCTACCAAAATAAAAGCACGACTTTACGGCTCCACTGTTCTTTTATTAAGCCTACAGATTAAAACCCACATCCACACGTTCGCTAGTTCTTGTACATTATACGAAATAAGAGGATTTTGTGAAATCTTTCACACACAGTTAAATATAAGAACAACACGTGATACACCTTTCACGATAAAATGGAACAATTTTACCATTAAACCTGCTTTATGTGTATTTTTATAACGTCTACCTGCACCTATGTGCTTGCGACCTTCAAAATAAGACAAAAAAGTAAAATATACTTAAAGTACATACTGCCACGGCGAGAAAACCATCATTCGCAATGAAAAGCATCAACAAACTCAATCACAGTTAAAACCATTAGCTTAAAAGCTAAAGCCTGAATCACTTTCAGGTCAAAGCACTTAACATGAAGTAACCCTTACAGTTCTCCGTGTGCAGCAACAGGTTGTTTTACTTTGAAAGTCAGCTCAGGAACCACGACGTCGGTTGCCGTTCGCTTGAGCGCTCTGGTAGTTTTACACATGGCCACTAGCCGCGAGGCTTCGACCAAAGTGCATCCGAGATATGGATGCTCGACTCCGGCTGTGAGCTGCAGACTTTGACCTCCCCCCACCACCTCCCCACGCCTCCTAACACCCTCCCCGCGGGGCAAAAACTGTCGAATAACTGCCCTAAACGTGCACACGGGGCGATAAAGTTGCACCAAAAGTCGAAAAACAACAAGTTGCTGAATGAGGAAGAGACACACACACGACTGAATTCCACCGCTTGGATGCGCATCAAACTAGGAAGCAGCCCGAAGAGGAGAGAAAAGTAGTAACGCCACCCTTACCGTCTCCACATCTCCGCTCAAACTTCACCCCTGGCAGCCCAAACAGGCGCAAAGTTCTCCCCGAGAGGCGAAAACAGCGCGGGGAGCCTGCGCAGACACTCACACAGCACCAAAACTCAGCGATGGAGGCGAAAAGGACACTTACGCTTCACTTTGTTGGGGTTGGGCTGCTTGCGCCGAGACATCGTGGCGAGGATGATGATGATGGTGGTGGTGGTGGGGGCTGATGATGATAGATGAACAGCAGTGATCGGGGATGATGAAGGTGATGAAAGAAAAAAAAGAAAGGGAGAGAGAGGCTGCAAAGTTGCTCCGCAGAGGAGAGCACTCAAAATGGCGTATCCGAAGGGATGTGCAAACTTGGACAAACTTTACTCCGGCTTCTCCTCCTCCCTCCTCCTCCTCCTCTTCTCCCCTCCCCTCCTCCACCACCTCCTCCTCCCGTGCTGCTGCTGCTTCTCTTCCTCTCTTTCCTCCCGATGAGGAAAGAAAAAAGTCGACTCGTGGAGAGGAAAATGTCGCTTTGGAGATGTTTTATACTTTAAACTCCTTTAACTCCCAGTTCCCTCCTCCTCTTCCTCCCCCTCTCGGTCTCTCTCTCGCGCACGCTCTCTCACTAAACCTGATAAGTAAAGCTCATCACGTGTTGTCTCCAGTCTCCAAGGGGACGTGGCCACCAAGCATCTCAGTCTCTACGCACAGACACACGGACAGGCGTTACTGGATTACTTATTCCAGCCGTGATGGAGCAGGAAACGATCCCACCTCAGAGCTCCAAAAACAAACAAAAAAATACAATTCAAAAGTCAACAAAGGCCTCGCGGTGCGCAGTTTAACTCCCGTGCGCCGCGGATTTCTGCTTTAATTCGCAAAGATATTCACTTTTAACCAACTTTCGTCCTCAAATTATTCACATTTTGACCAAGGGTGTGATCTCAAAGTCAGAAAGGCCCCTCATTTCCTGCCTCGCTGCAGATTCTCTCAAAGAAACCCGCTTTGATGCCGCTTCTTTATCATTTACGCGGAGTTTCAGGGCTAAAAAGATAAGAAACCATCCACACAAACACACACACGCTACAAAGGCAGCTGCCGCAATTTATCGCGAGAGCTGTGTTTGCACGCGATTTGGAAAGAAGGGAGGATGCCAACCGTCAGCCCGAGGCTTCGGGAGGTGGGGGTTGAAGACAGTGCTACTGTTTCCAGGGAGGTGTTGGTGAAGCAATCACTTTGTTTTCCGGGATGAAGCGAAGAGAAGCGCGTGGGGGGAGAAACTCAAAACTTCACATAAAGACGTTAAAGTCGAAATCACGTGCAGGTACCTCTGTGCTCCATCCAGGGCCATGCTGCAGGATCATGTGACCGGTGATAGTGGATGATTAGCTCAAACTCAAATAATCCCATGTTTTATTTTCACCGTTGGGTAAAATTCAACACGTACATGCCTTAGTTTGGACAAACTTGGACAGGATTTATTTAAAATGACAAAATAAGACATTTCCACTTCACAATAAAGTTCATTTTAAAGACCTCATTACAACCATTACAATGGTAAAACTATCCACTGTGTAGTACTGATCATGTGCTAAGCACTTCTTTGTTTCTATTTTTTAAGGATTGTAAACTTAAATCTGGTTTCCCTGTGGCTGATGTGTGCCAACCTTCCATGAAAATATAATGGATGTGACGTTTATGAGAGCTCCCGAGTGCCTCAAGACCTGGTTGTACCAAACACGAGTAACACCAGCCGGAGCGAAATAACCTTTGGGCAGCCCAACACAGGAACTAACACTGAAGGTACAGAGCTCAACAGGGAGGCTCTGGAAGTAAAATCCTTCAGAAAGTCTGGAAGTTTAAGCCCAAAGCTGAAGGAACTACTCACAACCATCACATTCACCTTGTCACTTTTAATCCTCTTTATCAGGGGTCACGGTTGCCCGCAAGGACCCCATGAGTAGCCCACAGGCCTGTTCTAAAATTAGCTCACTATAACAACTTACCAGTAAGCTGCATCTATTTTTATTTTTTGTTGCTATTTTTTTTTAAATTACAATTGCATTGGTGTCAATTTGTTAGAGATAATATATTTAAAAAAAATTGTATTAAGTATTAGATCAGCGCTAGCTGGTCTCCATGGAAACAGTTGCCATAATCAGTGTCTTTACATAGATGAATATCATTATTAATGATAACATATAATTAAAGTTAAATTGAGGAAATTTGTTATTTCAGAAGTGTGTGTCAAACTGGTAGCCCTTCACATTAATCAGTACCCAAGAAGTAGCTCTTGCTTTCAAAAAGGTTGGTGACCCCTGCTCAAAATTATTCAATTTAACAAGGGAGTTTTTGATTACTGCTAGCTAACACTAGCTTGCCTGCTAACATGGACCAATAACAAGCTATGCAACACAGCAAAACTATACACCTAAATCATACAATTTTGTGTTTATTTTGACTATTACGATAGTTCTGTTCTATATGTTCGACCTTATTGAGCTACATGCCATTCAACTTATTAAGGATTTTTGTAGTCTTTAGTTTAATTTCTAACAATGTAAACAAATGTATTTTTTGAAGATGCAATAAATAAAACTTATCTAATGTCAACATATCTTACTATAATTAATCCAAGTTACTGGGGCTGATGTGGCCGATGGGTTAGCTTCAGATTTTTAACCTAATGGGACTACTAGTGAGAGATTTATGTAACATAACTTAACAACTGTAGCTAACCAACCATAGCTTATTTGCTTCCTAATAAAAGTAATATATATGAACGAGAATGTTATTAGAAGGTATCTGTGTCAGTGTGATATAACCGCGCACTTTATGGCAAAAGCTAGCTAACAAAGCTTGCTAGCATTAGCTAATGACTCAGCAGTCCATTCTTTTTCCAAATATGCTCATTGTGGGTCCACAAAAACAATGTACCATGTGCCACACTTACCATTATGTCCACAATTTACACATTTCATTGCACCAACATAAACTCTAAGGCTTCAAAATGTATCCTCCATAATCAGTGGTGACATTATGTTGGTTAAATATAGTGTGTGGAGGATCGCACTTCACACGAAACTAAAGGTCATAAAACATGACCGATCTCCAACACTCAGAGACAAACCCTGACAGAGCCTGAACTTTATGAGGGTTAAACTCTCCTCTACAGAAACTTGCATCGCGTTTTCAAGGTGGCACTGACCTTTGTGCAAATCACTCTCCTGTTAAGGACCTCAGAGAACAATGTACCTCCTCTGGGGTATGTTGGGTGGGGCTGATGGATTAAAGTAGTGGCCCTTAAACTGTCGTAACATGGTGGCACTGGAGGTGGGGCAACAGTGGGACAATAAGTGTAATCAGTATCATTTTCTAAGGAAAATGAACAAGAGTTTACCAGTGCTATCGAGCTGGCTCTTATTTCGCTAAAATTCAACTTGTGCCATTTTTTATTTACAGTAATTAATAGACCAAACACTAAGAATGGATCCTTGTTTATAAAGCCAAGAACCTTCTTTTGTTATAAAAGAAAACCACTTAAATGCTGCATTAGAATAAAGGTCATCACACAAAATTAGAAATTGAAATACCATCTTATTCACCCCAAGCTTTTTGATGCTTATGTTTTTTGTGTTAGAATGGACTCATTTAGTTTCCCTTTCAGGATGCTGGGGGCCAGTTTTAGATGGTTTGTGGGCCTCGTTCTGGCCCTCGGGCCATATTTTGATCACATGTGGAAATGAGCCAAATTCTGTATACTGGATCAACCTTTTCACTTTCTAAGTGACTCATTTTGGATTTTTAGTTACTTCAAACAGAAAAACTGGAATAGCACTTCATCTCAAAGGCAGCCTCTCCAAATATCGAATAATTAGGCTTTTAAGCCCGTAGCTGAAACAAAACCCAACCGGCGATGGGTTGCTGGTGACAGGAAGTGGATAGCTCTCCACACACTGACTCTGGTTAACTTCTGAGAAGTGTAGCAGCCTCTTTGCTCAAACATCACCACCAACAGGTTTAAATTAGGCAGAATCTCAGCAGATGCTGATTCCTCCGTTGCAAACGGAGTCCCAGAGGAAACATACATGGCTTTTTCAGACATGCGCCCTTTTCCTTTCAGCGGGAGTTATTCTCCTGACTGCACAGATAGAGCTGCTAACCCCTTCCCCCAACGCTCCTCTGGGCTCTGTCCACCCGCTCATGCACAGAACTGTTTCCACCACAGGAAAAAGTCCTCCAACTTCTTTTTAACCTCATAATTTCACATGTAAAGAATGATTTCCACGTGAATTATTCCAGCTCTCAAATTGTCTGACAGAAGTGATTCACTCAGATACCAGACTGGTGGAAACACCCAGATCCTTCATCATCATCAGCAGCAGCAGGCTGAACCAACCCGATACCGCCGGAGAGGCTTTTCCTGCTCGGCTGCAGGGGAGGAAGAGGAGGAGGGGTGTGATGGGAGGAGAGATGCCTGTGTGCTCCTCTCTCCTGCAGGGGATGATGGGAGGAGGAGGAGGAGGGGTCTGTCTGTATCTGTAGATGGAGGGCTGGCAGGAATGCAGCGAGAGAGCGAGTGAGGAGTCGAGCTGCTCGCACTAAATTTAACAATGAGGGTTTAAATTTAGTACAAGTTTGGTCCACTGCTGCTGCTGCTGTTTTATATTTATCACACAGACACAAGGAGAGAGCACATCCTCATCTCTGCACACGATTGTCAACAAGTGGTAGTTTGTTAAGAGGGAACACCCAGGAAGTGCATCTGCCTTTAGCTCACGTGAAGAGGAAACACGAAGAAATAAGCATGTTTTCATCTGTCACTGAGACAGAAGAATGGCAGCTGCATGGTTTAAAATGAAATCAGCTGCTTAGATCATCTTAAATGTGGAAGAAATGTCTAACTGTAGTGAGACGGACATCCGCTTGTCTGCGAACGTTCACAAACTGCTCTCCAAGTAGAAGCAAAATGGAGATGTTCTCCTTCAAAGTAAAAGTTGCAGTTTTCTGCTGCAACCAAGACTTTCACAGGGACACAGTCTCCTTCAAAACAAACTGAGCTTTCCTACTACAAGTGTCCTTCACCCACTCACATGGATGGAACAGGGGCAACTCGGGACTCAGTATCCTGCCGAAGGATACATCTGGGGACTCGAACTACTGACCTTCCAGTTAGCAAATGACAATGGTCTTCCTGAGCAGGGGCTGCCACTGGTATACACCATCAGTGTCTCAGATTATCCTGCATGTGGTTTTGTTGTTATCTGACTGACAGCGCTCGTGTGTGATGAGTCTGATAGAGAAGCAGAAAGAGGTCAGTGCTCTGTTGACAGCTGAAACATCCATAGGAGCCTCTGTTTCATTTCATTAAGGGCTCACACCACTTACATCACTTCGCAGAACACATTCGCTCATGATTCCTTCCTGAAGACAAATCACACATTTACCTTTTCAGGACAGAAAGGAAGTCAAATGTGACTGTGTGAGGAGTTATATGTCCCCACAGCATGAGAAATACTGACACACACACACACACACACACACACACACACACACACACACACACGCAGAGCCTTGAAAGCAGATAATGACATTACATCACTAATCCAATCACTGCTTTTCACCTCAACTGGGCACTTTTCAATTCAAATTAATCTGCTGACATACACAAACCCATTCCTCTCTGTCACACACACACACACACACACTCACACACACTGAACAATGCATAGGTTTACATAATAATCTTTATCATTTTTCTTTAAAATTAGCTTCCCATATGCATGTTCCCCTCAGGCCTCCATGTGTCTGGTCTGGGTCTTTGAGTCATGAAAAACTACCTGCAGTACATACTGACAATCTCACCAGCCTCACCTGTTTTTCTCTGTCTGCCTTCAACTTTCTGAGTGTTTAGCCCTGATTATGAAACACTTGGAAGAGAGATTGTTAGCAGGACAGTTATTACACCTGGGGCCATTTTACCAGATTTGTTTACTGGGAGACAAACTGGTTGTTTTAGAATCAGAATCAGAAGTACTTTATTAATCCCCAAGGTGCAATTAGGATACAGTCTGAGCAGCATGGCGTTAAAGATAAGGACAGGGCATAAACAGGCAGTAAGAGTGAAATAATAAATACTCAAGAAATACACAAAATATACATTATGTACAAAGTTTTAAAATTGCACAGTTAACAAAAAAGTGCACAGTTAACAGTTGAAATTGCACAGTTAGTAAAAAGTGACTGGATGTTTATTTATAATTGTATTATTATTTAATTTAATGTTTGATTGGAGGTTCTATCTAAACACAGAAGTTTTTAATATCAGTACATGAAAGAAAACAGAGATACAGCAGAAAAAGCTAATGTAAGCAATAACTAGCCAGCTTAGTTAATTCAATTCAATTCAATTTTATTTATATAGCGGCTAATCACAACAACAGTCGCCTCAAGGCGCTTTACATTGTAAGGTAGACCCTACTATAATACATAAAAGTTAGCGTGGTGCAATCATCTGATAGTCGGCATGCAACTTTGGCAAGTGAAAAAACAGCCACACAAGCCTTAGAGTCACCTTGTTTTTATCTATCAGTCAGTCAATGTCTCCTATCTACTGTTTTTAGTATTGTTGATTAAATGTTTGCTAGCTAACACGCTAAAGTAAAATACCAAGTGAGCGCGATAACTGATACAGCTGGGGCAGTTTATCTTTTAAAGGAAGCTAACATGGTCCACTTGTTTAATTCTTTTATTTAATTATGTGTTTGAGAGTTGTATCTAAACACATGTTGGAGATGCAGCAGATTAAGCTAGCTTGGTTAGTTTGATGCATCCATTATTCACGTGATAATTATCAGACAGTAGTCAGTACACAGTCAGTATCAGACAGTACTGACTGTGTTTTTTGTTTTTGTTTCAGCACAACCAGATACTGAACAAGATTAAACTGGACCCACCCGTACCCAAAGGAGCCACACTTTGGTTACATTACCAGAAACAAAGCTTTGGGGCTTTTTATTTCAAGCTAATTTGGCTACCAGTTAAAAGGGTTTTCATGTTAGACATTTAACAAACTGTAAGACAGCCTCTGTCTCTCTCTGTTATGGATTTCATGCTGATTAACAGATATTTGGAAACTAATATGTAAAAGTGACATAGTGAACATTGCTTCCCTTCAATGGGAGACCAACATTGTCTTGTAGTGGTAGTTTTAACTTTAAGCACATTGTCTATTGTGCACATATTGCGGAGCATTATTGACATGAGCTCCAATTTCAATAAAAACAGTATGTAAAGAATCACCAGTGAAAACATTCAAACATTTTTCAAACTTTGGTCCAAAAATAGATTACAAAGATCTTTTATTCCCCTGGAAGTTAAACTTTAACCACCACCTTAGCTGTTGATGAACCAGCTCAGGATCCTACAGTGCTTTGGCTCGCTGTCTTATAACATCTCTGCTTTAATTTCAATCATGTTTCTCCAATTTTTCTGCTAACTTTATAAAAATATAAAAGCTTCTGAATGACTTTGACTTTTATATTTCATCTCAGGTTCAATCAAATAAGAGAAAGATTGAGTGACATTTGTCCTTTTATTGTTTTTTGTGGGATGAAAGTAAAAGAAGAACAAAGTTTAACTCTCCTCCTGCATCCCAGGCTGAAATGCAGGGACGCAGACGAGGACTGTGATGTTATTTATTGGACTGTAACCATGGAGCTGTTGCCAAGGAACGAACCATCGCCAACAAAAGGGTGGATTCATCCATTCATCCAGCGGAGCGCAAGAGGAGGAGGAGGAGAGGCATCCCTGCTCGACCAAGCAGCCGGAGAGAGGAGATCTGAGCTGCACAGCCACTACGAGCTGACACAGTTGTTGTTGATGAAACTTTACACACTCCTCTTCCTCCTCCTCCTCTTTCTTTATTGGAGCGTTGTCCGGACAGGCAGGCAGGCAGTCACATGAAGCCAACACCTGTTGGCAGTGTGGGGGGATGACAAGCACATGCTGCTCCGTCTCACACTGTTTCCCAACCGGCTGCACAACAAACACATGTCGCACACGTTCACTTCGCAGGAGAAAAGCGACTGCAGACGCAAAGAAACTCCAACAACATGAAGCTCAGACATGTGCTCTCCAGTCTTAGAGGGAGAGAGGGGGGAGGTGTGGAGGGGGAGAAAGCAGGGAGAGAGGGAGGAGGGGGTGAAAAACCGGTTTCCAATAGTGACGGATGATTTGTAGGTAACAGTTGTTTGCCTTGCAGCTCGAGGCCTGCCCTGCTCTGCCACAGAGAGTCTACCGCATGCATCTCCAGCAGGCTGACAAACTGATTTCTCTCTTAAAGGCATCACATCACCTGTGAAGCACAGCAGCCACCCACAGAAACACAAAACACACCCAAATATACTTTATAAATATGGACATACATATAAATATTCACGCATTTATTCTACTTTTGTCCTGAGCTCTCATGTTACTTGAGTTTTCTGCAGCACTCCCGTTGTCAGGATGCCGGCACCTACAGTTTGTTTACATGTGAAACAAGCGGCTCAATAACCCAATCTACAGTCTGTATCATGCAAATGGAGCTATTAGCACCTTAAAAGCTGCAAACATTAGAGGGTTACAAGCTGCTGTTGCTTTACAACTCCAGTCTTAACTCACCACTGTAGTCTGTTTTGGCCTCTGTGCAATCAGTCCGTGAAAGCCTGAGAGGCTGATTTCACCAAGTTGTTTTTTTAATCCTGAAGTGATCGCTTGGATCTAAGCTAGCAATAGTATGTAAAACAACAGTAGCCAGTTAGAGAAATAAGAGCACCAAAGCTAATGGCAACTAACTTGGTTAGCAACACACACACACGCACACACACACACACACACACACACACACACACACACACACACACACACACACACACACACACACACACACACACACACACACACACACACACACACACACACAAACACACACGCACACACACACGCACACACACGCACACACACACACACACACACACACACACACACACACACACACACACACACACACACACACACACACACACACACACACACACACACACACACACACACACACACACACACACACACACACACACAGATACCTGCTAAGTAGCACTAAGAAACATGTTGCAATTACACCAAAACTGGGATGGACAAAGCCAACCATATTATTTGTTAGAGAATTACTTGGTGGAAGCACTTTTAATATGAAATATTTTAATATTAAACTTAGTAGACCATGACAGGAAATGTCAACTGTGTGTTAACAGTTGCTATGAAGGGGAAAACTAGCTGTAAACATCAACTGACTTCTCGACCATCATTTTATCTTGGCATTAGCCTGACATTTTCAACAATGTCAGACTGCAAGCCAGACACGGCTATATCTGGACAACAAAGAAAAGCGGGATAGATTGCAGTGATAACTTAGTTAACATAAACGACTATTAAAGGGTGTAACTATGTTCATTTCTGCATTAAATTTGGATGTTTAAACAGGGGAGTCTATAGAGATTGATTCCCTTTTGTGGTCACAAGAGGGACTGTAATGCTTGGTACTTGTGTATTAATAATACTTTCATCGTAATGTCTCTTTTTAACGTCTCATTTTATATAAAATAATTCACTGTATGAGAGTGTAAAAACTTTTTAAACATGAATAAAAAATGAAATATGTAAGTCCTTCTGTAGGCCTTCACACTAGAGAGAACTCAAAGGGTTAAATTTCAAAGGCAGCTTTGGCTTCAGGTTGGGGAATGTAACTGTGACAGTGTCGTCCTCTAAAGTATAGATGAACAAACGTGTGTGTTTGTGTGTCAGCCTGATCTGGACCAACCAGTTTTGTGATGCTGATACTTTAGATACAGTTACTATGACGACTGCTCACCTGTTGCTGTCAGAGTTGGGGGGTAGGGAGTGTCACTACCTGTGAAATGAATACACACACAGTCCTGTTTACATGACTTAAAAGTACAATGACCTACATTCATCACTAGCACTGAAGCTAAAACAAACAAACAAACAAACAAACGTTTTTACCTAATCTAATGTTTTACTTTAGAAATATGTGTAATGTGTAAAGATTTTCAGGTCCCCACAAACACCAGAACTCGATACACACACACACTTGTGTTTATATAATTTCCGAGGACACGTACTTAAATTTAGTTTCATTTAGAGCAGACTTTCCTTATTCTTACGACATATTTTATGGGTTCATGTTAGATTTAAAAAACACCTCAGATCAGGACCCAGACATTAATTTGTAGCACTCTAAACTTAACCCTAGAACACTATCATTAAAATAACACCACCACTAACGCCGGGTGATTTTTATCCAATATAATATACCAAATTAAAAGTACTTGTCATCAAAATATATCACATATCAATACATAATGTGACAACACATGACAAATTAGAGGGGTCTTCTTTTATTTTCAACTGTGCCATGGCTAACAAAATGGGGGAAAAAAGTGTCACCGGGGACCCTAAAAAATGCTCCAAAATTCTGTCAAAGGAAATATTGAAGCTACCCAGGGACCCACCACACTCAGACAATGCAACATATTGAAAATTATGTAAATACATTTACTCGGGTGAAAATCACCTGGCGATAGTGTTCTAGAGTTAAATGATGTCTTGAACTTAACTAGTGATGAAAAGTCCTCACAATATGAGCAGTATTTCAACACA